>WBNM01025524.1:145245-177274 GCA_013399055.1 Ramphastos sulfuratus
CTTTTACAAGAGATTTTGGGGTTTAAACTTATTACCCAGCTTAGTTTAATGAGGGAAAAGCTGTTTGTCCTTGTGAGTAACACACACACACCCCCCATGCAGACCTCAAGAAGGCGTTTAAGATGTGTTTTAACACAAAGCTTTGTTTGCTATGAGAAGACCCTTTAAAATATTATTCTTATACAATATTCCTATGCAATATTTTAGCATGATATGGTTTTAAGGATAGGGAAAGAGAAGTGAAGTGAGGCCACAGTGACTTCCCTGTGACAGAGTGTAGACCAGCAGCTCAAATCTCTGTCTCACACTTTACTGCTCTCCTCCATCTCTTGTTAAATCCTCCAGCTCCCATTGCCCTGCAGTTTGTGACTTGCAGGACCACACTCAGCTTCTGCCCACCCTACAACCCTGAGCCCCAGACTGGCAACCCAGTAAAGGTGTCACTGAGAGGTGGCACAACTGGGACAGCTGTCACAAAGTGCCACATCTAAACTACCTTAAAACACCTCCGGGGATGATGACTCCACCACCTCCTTGGGCAGCCTGTTCCAATGCCTGACCACTCTTGCCCTGAAAATAGTTTCCCTAATGTTCAGCCTGAACCTACCCAGGTGCAGCTTGAGGCCTTTCCCTCTTGTTCTGTCACTAATTACCTGTGAGAAGAGACCAGCACCAACCTCTCTCTATTGTCCTTTCAGGTAGTTGTAGAGGGCCATAAGGTCTCCCCTCAAACTCTTCTTCCTCAAACTAACCAGCCCCAGCTCCCTCAGCCACTCTTCAAAAGACTTCTTCTCTAGACCCTTCACCAGATTGGTAGAGCAGGGCTGATGGTTGGNTCCTGCTATTCCTGATTCCACCTTTGCAGAGACAGACGAGGAGCTAGGAGGATGGGGCAGCATCCCCAAATATTGCTGACCTCAAGAAGGTGAATGAAGACTTTGAAAATGAGAAGCAGCACCTTCAACAGGACCATCCTGCTGTGCTGGCAGCTTGCTGAGCCCAAGCTGCTCGATGATAGCCATTTTATTGTCATATCTAGCAATAATTAATCATCTTTGAGGGGGTGGGGAAAGTGGAAATGACATTCTTCCGGAAGGCTTTTAACCCTTGAAATCCTGGCACTTTCCAGGCTCCCTGCCAAGCTGGTTCCCAAGGGAAGGAGTGGTTGTGAAACTGTCAGCATGCTAAAGACCTCCTTCAGTTCATCAAACCCTGGCACCAGCTTAAAAATAAAAGCAGCATCCCTAATGTGGGGATATGGGAGGTAGAGATGAGCTTGATTCTTTTGCTGCCTGTTTACAAATGGTTTAAGCCATCANATTGGTAGAGCAGGGCTGATGGTTGGATCTGATGATCTCAAGGGTCTTTTCCACCCTGAGTGATTCTAGGGAGCTTTTCTCCATCCCAATAAACCAACCAAAATCACAGTATCACAGTATCAACAAGGCTGGAAGAGACCTCAAAGATCATCAAGTCCAACCCATTACCACAGACCTCAAGACTAGACCATGGCACCAAGTGCCACGTCCAAACGTGCCTTGAACACCTCCAGGGACGGTGACTCCACCACCTCCCTGGGCAGCCCATTCCAGTGGGGAATGACTCTCTCAGTGAAGAACTTTCTCCTCACCTCCAGCCTAAACTTCCCCTGGCACAGCTTGAGACTGTGTCCTCTTGTTCTGGTGCTGGTTGCCTGAGAGAAGAAAGCAACCTCCTGCTGGCCACAACCACCCTTCAGGTAGTTGTAGACAGCAAGAAGGTCTCCCCTGAGCCTCCTCTTCACCAGGCTAAACAATCCCAGCTCCCTCAGCCTCTCCTCATAGGGCTTGTGCTCGAGGCCTCTCACCAGCCTCGTTGCCCTTCTCTGGACACGCTCAAGCACCTCAATGTCCTTCTTAAATTGAGGGGCCCAGAACTGGACACAGTACTCAAGGTGTGGCCTAACCAGTGCAGAGTACAGGGGGAGAATGACCTCCCTGCTCCTGCTGGCCACACTATTCCTGATGCAATTCCTGATTCCTGCTATTCCTGATTCCACCTTTGCAGAGACAGACGAGGAGCTAGGAGGATGGGGCAGCATCCCCAAATATTGCTGACCTCAAGAAGGTGAATGAAGACTTTGAAAATGAGAAGCAGCACCTTCAACAGGACCATCCTGCTGTGCTGGCAGCTTGCTGAGCCCAAGCTGCTCGATGATAGCCATTTTATTGTCATATCTAGCAATAATTAATCATCTTTGAGGGGGTGGGGAAAGTGGAAATGACATTCTTCCGGAAGGCTTTTAACCCTTGAAATCCTGGCACTTTCCAGGCTCCCTGCCAAGCTGGTTCCCAAGGGAAGGAGTGGTTGTGAAACTGTCAGCATGCTAAAGACCTCCTTCAGTTCATCAAACCCTGGCACCAGCTTAAAAATAAAAGCAGCATCCCTAATGTGGGGATATGGGAGGTAGAGATGAGCTTGATTCTTTTGCTGCCTGTTTACAAATGGTTTAAGCCATCAGCCACCTCCAGGCTCTGTTTCATAGCAGGAGACCCCACATTTGTGGGGCTTTGAAAGCTTTGCCATGCTCTCAGAGATAATGCTGCCTGATTTACTGAAGGGAAGCCAGGCAGGGCAGTGAATAACAATGCTCTGGTGAGGACAGCAATGTAACAACTGCCCCTCTGCTCCCTCTGTAAATACTCCAAGAGGTTAACCAACTTGGCTAAGGTCATACAGAGAAAGTGAGGGTGAGAGCCTCTAAGCCACTATCTTAACAACCCAGAGGTGATTGCAGTTGGATTAGTGTGGCCATAAGAAGGCTGTCCATGCTGTTTCTAGGAATGCTGTGGCTAATGAGGGCTCTGCTCCAGAGCTGTGTGCTCTTTCTTTCCCCAGTTGACAAATTAAGGAGTAAAGGAGAAGTCTAAAGCAAAAAGCAGTTTGCTACCAAGCCCAGAGAATAAAAGCTGATGTGCAGATGAGACTGGTACAAACTTTAGCTGTCCCAGCACTCATGACCACTCTCCATCCCAGCTAGAGTTTATCCAGCCAAATGGGAAGGCTCTTAAGGTACCATCACATCTTCAGATTTGACAGCCTGGGACTGAGGGATGTGGGGTGGGCAGAAGCTGAGTGTGGTTGTACAAGTCAGAAACTGGAGGGCAATGGGAGCTGCAGGGTTTTACAAGAGATGGAGGAGAGCATTAAATTGAGAGACAGAGATTGGAGCTGCTGGTCTACACTCTGCCATGGGGAAGTCACTGTGGCCTCACTCCACTTCCCTTTCCCCACCTTCAAAACAATGTAATATAACAACAAAACACTGTATAGGAATATGGCAAAAGCTCTTCATCTATCCCCAGGGCAAGTTTGCTCTGTGCTTCTTAAACTCCTTCCTAGCTTCTACTCCTCAGCTGCTATTTTGCAACTAAAGCCAAAACACTGCCAGAGCCCCACCAAATCTAGAGCAAGCTGACAGCTCATGGCAAGGAGAGGGCTTTAGGTGGCATCCCAGACCAGGAAGGCTGTTACCACTGAATCATGTTGCTCTCTTTCAGGTCACAGCAGCTACTTGAAATTGCAGGAAGATGTAGAGGGGGTGGGGGAAGAGTTAATTAGGTCATCTGTTATTTCACTCCTGAATTTCCCTCCGTGAACTAACAGGCTCACAGCACAACGTCGTGGGCCAGACCCTCTGATGGTGCTTTGAAAAATGCCCCCTAGCACCTCTATTCCTTAGGCATCCTTCTCCTCTGAGCCTTGACTTTCCACATGTCTAAGGAGGAGAGCAGCACTGAGGTGCTTTCTGATTTAGAGGGGCACTGAGTAAGCTGAGGACGAGGGACACACACACCCCAGTGCTGCATGAACAAAATCCATGATGAGTTTCCACGCAGGTCCTGGCCACTGTGTGAGCAGTGCCAATCCCATCTGCCCAAGGTGAAAATGTCCCAGTAACCCCCCAAAAACCAGGCTTACCAGAAAACTAAATACACAACAGGCAGGGAAAAGCTTAAAAGCAGCTGAATGAGAGGCAGCATGAACAGCCCATGAGCAGGAAACAGCTCTGGACACAGCCCGCAGCCCCCAAAGGTGTCAGTTGACAGCACAGGATGGGAAGTTGATGGTAACTGTAATACCAAGTGAGCAGCCACATGCAAAGCAATGATTGAGAGGGAAAGGGGGAAGAAGGCCTTGGGTGTGCTCCTCAGGGACTCACAGTTGCCACTGGCTGGTTTGGGCTGGGTGAGGGGTGCAGCATTGTGCCCTTCCCAAGGACTAGCAGCGGCACAGCAGCACATCCCTGCGACTGGCACGTTTCAGGCTTCCAAAAGCAAATGCTGGCACCTGTGGCACTTTCCACCCTTTGAGGGATGAAAACACACAGAGGTGTGGCAGCAAGCCCCTTACAAGCACCCCTCCAAAGCAATCTGAGGGGGGGGGTCCACTTCTTGTCTGTTTGTCTGCCTGTCTGTGTGCAGGGGTGGAGGGAGCTGAGTGAGCACCCAACCTTGGGTTTCTCCTCACAACAGAAACAAACTACCTTTCCACCCAAATCAAAATACAACTCAGAACATAAGAGAAACTGCAAATTTGATCTGCCAAAGCACAGCCTTCTACCTAGACAAGAAAAATGCCTCTGGTCTCCTAAACAGACATGGAAAGATTAGAGAATCAATATTAACAAAGGGATTTTTAGAGGGAAACATCAGCTCAGACATTTATATAAGATCCTCCAGCACTGGGTGAAGCTGGAAATGGAGAGAGCAAAAGCAAACCACCAGCAAAACAACTCGTGGGTGTCCTCAGAAAAGAACAACAGGTTATCTCCAACCCCCAAAAAGAGTTTTAAAGAGCCTCTCTCCCCACCGCCACTTACTACTTAGCTGCAAGACCAAGGGCAGGGCTTATGTCCTCCACGGCTTCCCACACTTGTCTCCGATCTCTTTGCAACTACCTGGTGCTATCCTCTGCGCTGGAGCTGGAGAGGATGGAAATGCCATAGTGCTTGCAGCGGGGCTGCCTATTCAAAGGCAGGGGGAGTGGTCAGCCCCGCATCCAGGGCGGTGGGAAAGGCGAGCTCCATGCTGCTCACGCTCAGCCAGCCAAAAGCCACCTCTGGCAGATGTCACGCCGCTGGTGGGGAGGGAAAATCGGGTGGGCATGGGGACCTGCCAACCCCCCCTAACCCATGCAGTGGTGGCCACGCTGCTCCCGTGTCCTGTAAAGGCCGTCTGAGGACTTCAGGGTGCTTTGCAAGTGTTACTCCAGCCCCTCAAAATCACTCTCAAGTGGAGCTTATTCTTGCATGGAGATTAAGAAGAAGGCACACAGTGCATGAGCAGGATGAAGTTTATCCAGCCCTGACCCCTGAACCTCAGCTCAGCTGCTGCCTCTGCTTGGAGGTGCCTGCAAACCTGCTGTTTCCTCCTAAGAGGTCCCCTGGGCACCTCTGCCTTTCCTGCTTCCCTGCATATCCCAAGACATCATGGTGTCTGCTTTAGTCCTAGCCCTGGGAAGGAACAGGCCTGGGAACAAACCCTAAAACCCCTTGTCATGTGCCTCTGGCCATGGCAGGTGTCTTTAAAAGCCCCAAGGCTGAAGCAATCTCCCCTCCTGTAAGGCACCAGACAGGGGAGATGCTCAGGTAGCACTGAGCCACTGGTTCAGCTTCCTCCTTTGAAGAAGGTGTTTGCTCCAGCCTGCATCACCCCAAAGATTGCATTGAACACAAATGCTAAAGAGGGTCAAGGGCTCTCTGGAAAGGAAAAGTCTGCTGGGGTCAGAAAGGCAGGAGAGCAGGAAAAGAGAGGGAGGCAGAAGCAGCAGGTTGCAGCAGGTTCACTCCAAAACCTCAATGATAAATTCCCTGCTCCACTCTGGAAGCCAAAATTTGAGGCTGCCCTCTCCTAACAACTCTGCCTTCCCCATACCAGCCTTTCCGATCCTCAAAACCTGGCCAGGCACCCCCAGATCCGGGCAGCAGGAGGATATGCCCATCCTGCCTCTCCTCCTCTCGGTCTCCAGGCAGCAAAGCTGTTTTTTCCTCCAGGAGAGGGCTCCAGGCTGAAAATCCTCTCCGGCTGCAGCACATATCCCAGTCACGTTGTCTTCGTGAGACCCTGCCAGCAGCCCCAGGAGTAGTGGGGCAAAGCCCAAACACCGAGGGGTAGATATCTGCTGTTCTGGGATGTCTCATTTATGGGCAAAATGGGAGGCAGGGAACAGCTGCTGTCATTTTCCCTAGAAATCCCAAGAGGAAACTCGAGTGTAAGAGCCAAGAAAGACTAAGCCCTGACACAGAACATTCTGCTTGCCAGGCTGTTTGCACAAGTGTCTGGTTTTCAGCACTCACATGAGAATAAGATGCAGGAGCACCACTGGAAATCCAGGCTGAAGCACTGGCCAGGTTGAGCAGAGAAATTACTCCTGGGGACACCTTTTCCCCAGCCCAAACTGGGCATTTTGGATACTCTCTGCTGAAGTGGACATTTGCAAAGTGCAGATCAAAACTGCCTGTGCTCTCATGTGCCTAATTTCACAGATTCACAAACTGCATCAGGTTGGAAGGGACCCTCAGAGGTCATTTTGTCCTCCTGCAGTCAGATTCCCCCCTCCAACTAGATCAGGCTGCCTGGGGCCACATTTCTTCTTGTACAGAGCTTCTGAGCTGCCAAATGCTTTGCAGAGAAATCAAATGTGCAAACCCAGTGACCACCAGGCATAAAAATCTCTCTTATTCTACACCCTCCAGCCCAGGGGGTTCTTCAAAGTGACAAATAACAAGATAACCCAAATATTCCTGCAGAGGAGCTCATAAATAGGTTCTTCTCCAGCTTCTAGCTGAAGACTGAGTCTCTCCTTTAGCACCTTCACCTTAGACACAGACAGTTACAGGTGACCCAAATCTATGTTACCTGTTGAACTTGCAGCCGTGAGGCACTGATCCCTCCTGCAGCTCTTTTAATGCAGGAAATTCTTCACAGGGGTCCCATATCTCCTTGGGAAGGTTTCCAGCCTCCTGGGCTTTGGTACAAAGGCTCAGTCACGTCTGAGAGCCAAAGGAAGACGAATGGATCCAGCCATCAATTTTGATCTGGGCAACTCTCTCAGAGGCTGCAGGATAACCTCTCTGGCAGCTGTGAACAAGATGTTTTTTCCCTGGGCTGGGTGCTTTGCTCTGCAGCAGACAGTCCTCCCAATACAGTCATCTATATATTAATAGCCTCTGCATTGTGGCTGTCCAATCCAGTGTGTGTCTGCAAAATGGAGAGGCTTCTGGTTTCAGCTCTTGCTCACTGGCTGCAGATCCCCTCCCTCAGCTTGCAGTGACCACCTAGCTTTGGGGCCACTCCTGTCACCTGAGCCCGTGGCTTCAGCTGGCAACAAAAAGCTGGGTTAAGGTTTGGGTGGCTCATGGAATTTATCAGAAAGCCATTATGAGAAGTACTTTCCACTCCAGCTGGTTTGGATTTTCTTTGTGCTCATAAAAAACCTTAAATGATTCCTTAATGTTTAGCTTAAGCAGTTATTAAGGTTTTTACCAAATCTGAGATGTCTTGTAGGCATTTCATGGGTTGTGCACTGGTAGGCTGCTTAATTTTAGGGGCATTTCCAGGCTCCTTCTGGAAGGTGCTGCCAGCAGAAACAGCCCCTTTCCCAGTAGCTAAGAAATCACAGAATATGTTTGGCTGGAAGAGACCTTTGAGATCCTCCAGTCCAACCTTCAATCCAGCACTGCAAGGTCACCACCAGCCCATGTCACTCCCTGTTTAAACACCTCCAGGGATGGTGACTCCATCCCTGCCCTTGGCAGACCATTCCAATGTTTGAGAACCCTTTCAGTGAAGAAATATTTTCTAATATCCAGCCTGATCCTCTCCTGGAGCAGCTTGCATCCATTTCCTTTAGTTCTGTCACTTACTACCAGAGAGAAGATTATCACCACTGTGGAATGGATGGGAGAAGGGAAAGCAGCATCCTACTGAAGGTGTCTGTGACTGGAGAGGGATTCTGGAGCTGTGGGGAGTTAACACACATCACCCAGGCAAAATTAATCACAGTCACTGCTCTGAGCCCCACTGACAATCACCTACCACAATCCACCTCCTTGCAGCCCTCAGATGACTTTCCAGGGAGAGATCCTGCACGTTTGTGGTCCTGCTTGAGGATTGTAACCCCCTAAGCTGCATGTAATAAGCTTCCAGCTCCCTTTATGGATCTAGAAGTATTATCATTTCCACATTACACTGGAAAAACAGAGCAGGAATTTATCAAGAGACCTTGAGCACCCAAATCTGCCTGCCTTTACTTGGTGGTATTTGCTGACCCCAGTAGAAGGGAGCAAAGAAAAAAAGATCTCGATTTGGAGCCTCCTTCCCAGCCGTGGGAGAAGATGATCAAGGAGCTGCCTGTGCTTGGAAATCCTGTGGCAGATTTGCCCAGGTTACAGCAATGACACACACAGCCTGTGCCCCAGATGCTTCAGCAGTGGTCCACCAAGAGCTGTGCACATCTGGTCTGCAGCTGCTGAGGCTTTCTGTAGCTGGCTGGCCTCAAAAGCAAACTAGCAGCACCAGAAAAGCTCATCTCTTCTGGCCACTGGGCCAGGGATGAACACCCAATTAATTGCCTCTTTGTAAGGAACACAAGGGTGCTGCATGCCCTGTTCAAGCTAAGGGAAAATATCCCTCCTCAAAAGCAGGACAAGATGAGATTTGCCATCCTTGGCTCAGGCAAGAGCTCAGATCCATCATCTCAGACATGATGTGATGGATACAGGATAAAAGAGAAGCTGTGCAGTGTATAGGGAAGCATCTTGGATGCCTAAAATAGGTCCACACATGACTTTTGTGAGGCTGTATTAGGATAGAAGCTGCTCCAGTTAAAGCTCCTTCATATGGGTTGAGTTAATGGCTATAAACTCACTCATACGTGGTTTATCTCACTTCTAAAAGGAGGAACAAAACCATGCAGAAAAGGGCTTTAAATAATGTTGGCATCAGAAGATGTTAGACTGGCTTGGGTGTGATGCAATGTGCAGAACAATTCCTTCCTTCAGCCCTGGGTTCTAATTTTGAGCCTATAAATCCAGGTATAGATGATAAACCCCAAAATAGAACCAAGCCTCATCCATGTTTGCATTCTGGGAGTGAGACACTTCCACTCACCTCTAACTCTGATCTTCACATCTCTTGGGATGCTCCAGCCTTACCATTGCCAGTCAGAGCCCTTAAAGATGCAGATTTGTGACTTTTGCCTTGTAGGCTCAAAAATTAATTACTTTTCTAAGAGCCAACATGAAAATAATCATTACAGACTCCTGTCCTGCTCACATCACCAGCACCACAGGGGAAGGGTGTAGAGAGCTCCTGAAAAGTGTAATAAAAAGACATATCCTGGAGTCCTAGCATGGTAGGGGTTGGAAGGGACCTCTGGACATCATCTGATTCACCGCCCCTGCTAAAGGAGGGTCACCCACAGCTTGCCCAGGATCACAATGTCCAGGGGGGGTTTGGAATCTCTCAAAATGAGGAGCCTCCACAACCTTGCTGGGCAGCCTGCTCCAGGGCCCCAGCACCCTCAAACTAAAGAATTTTCTCTTCCTGTTCAGATGAAACCTCCTGGGTTCCAGTTTGTGCTCATTACCCCTTGGCCTGGACACCACTGAAAGTAGTCTGGCCCCATTCTCACAATTCCAACCCTTCAGCTCTTGCTGAGCATTGAGAAGAACAAGTGGGAGGATGAGAGGAAATGGCCTCAAGTTACACCAGGGGGGATTTAGGTTGGATATTAGAAGAAACTTCTTCACTGAAAGGGACCTCAAAGACTGGCACAGGCTGCCCAGGGAGGTGGTTGAGTCTCTATCCCTGGGGTTATTGGCAAGCTGCAGAGATGTGGTGCTGAGGGACATGGTTTAGCACCAGCCTTGGGAGAGAATGGTTGGACTCAATCACCCTGAAGCTCTTTTCCAACCAAAGCAAATCTCTGCTCTAATTCTGTTCTATAAAGACCTTCCTCCTGCCAAGTGGTGCCTCCAAAAATGTTGGGGAATGGTTGAGTGGTGGAAAAGTTCCTGCCCTGGGCTTGCCTTTAGCAAGGCTGAAGCAGCATAAGGAGGACTGTAAAGGGACAGTTCTTCATTTGGCTCCACTCAAGGTGGTCCTGCAGACCTCAGCCCTGGTTTTTTTTACCCCCTGAAAGGGACCCCAACCCAAAGACATCATCTCAGCTGCATCTGTAGATCAGCTTGTGGTCAGCATGCGTGCTCCCAGGCCTGGAGAGAGGAGCAGTCAGCTTTCCACCTCCATTGTTTCCTGACTCATCACTTGACTCAGACCCAACACAGCATGTCCTTTGAAATCCCTGGGCTTCTCCTTTCATGCCTCACATCTTCTCAACATCAGAAATGCCACTGTGATGGGAGGGAGGAGGAGAAAGGACACAAATGATGTAAGAACTCAGCGATTTCTCCAGAATCATAGAGTCATAGAATCGCAGAATCATAGAATGGTCCAGGCCAGAAGGGACCTCTAGAGGTCATCCAGTCTGGCTCCCCTGCAGCCAGCAGGGACATCTCCACCAGCCCAGGTCACCCAGGGTCTCATCAAGCCTCACCTTGAATGCCTCCAGGGAAGGGACCTCAACCACCTCCCTGGGCAACCTGTTCCAGTGCTCCACCACCCTCACAGTAAAGAACTTGTTCCTAACATCCAATCTAAATCTGCTCTTCTCAAGCTTGAACCCATTGCCTTCATCCTGTCACTGCAAGGCTCTGTGAACAGCTTCTCTCCATCCTTCCTACAGGCCTCCTTCAGGTACTGGCAGGCTGCTATTAGGTCTCCCCAGAGCCTCCTCCTCTCCAGACTGCAGACCCCCAGCTCCCTCAGCCTGTCCTCATAGCAGAGCTGCTCCAACCCTCTGAGCATTTTCATGGCCTCCTCTGGACCTGCTCCATCAGGTCCAAGTCCTGCCTGTAATGAGGGCTCCAGAACTGGACACAGCACTCCAGGTGAGGTCTCACCAGAACAAAGTGGCAGAATCCCCTCTCTGGCTCTGCCTGCCACACTGCTTTTGATGTAGCCCAGGATACAATTTGCCTTCTGGGCTGTGAGTGTGCACTGTCTGCTCATTTCTCTGTGTTTGGGTCATTTGGACAGTTAATAAATCTGGGAAACTCCTTCTTGAGGCCATTTTACAATATCAAATAAATCTTTATGTTCTCCATCAGCTGATGGATGCACAGCAGAAGAGGGTTTGGTGGCTTTAACTATGATCTTCAGGAGATCCAAGCTGAAATCTGTGCCCTCCTGGGTACCCTCATCCAGCCAGAAACCTGAGTTCCAGGGTCAGCAAAGAAAAGATAATTACCCTGTGTTTGTGTGTGAGGAACTGTTGGGCTTGGAAGTTGGGTGGGTGAACAAGGGAAGTGGTTCTCCCCCTCTGCTCTGCTCTACTGAGACCCCACCTGCAGTACTGTGTCCAGTTCTAGTGCCCTCAGCACAAGAAGGACATTGAACTGCTGGAGCAGGTCTAGAGGAGGTCACAAAGAGGGCTGAAGAACCTCTGCTGTGTGGACAGGATGGAAGAGTTGGGGTCTGTTTAGCCTGGATAAAACAAGGCTCCAGGGAGACCTTAGAGCAACCTTCCAGTACCTAAAGGGGGTTACAGGAGAGCTGAGGAGGGACTTTTGGCAAGGGATTGTAACAACAGGGTGAGACAGAACAGATTGAAGTTGAGGAGGGCAGATTTAGACAAGAGATTAGGAAGAAATTCTTTAGTGAGGGTGGTGAGACACTGGCACAGGTTGCCCAGGGAGGTTGTGGATACCCCTTCAAGGCCAGGTTGGATGAGGCCTTGAGCAACCTGGGCTGGTGGGAAGTGGCCCTGCCCATGGCACAGGAGTTGAAAGTAGATGATCCTTGAGCTGTCCTCCAACCCCAACCATTCTATGAATCAATGAAACATAGGCTGGAGATATTTCAGCCCAGTGCTCTAATTGCACATCTGAAGTTACACCAAAATGTCTGCACCCAAATACATTTTTTTTATAAATTATTTTTTTTGTTCTGAAAGCAAACAGAAAGGAGAAAAAAAAAATCTGGTAGCAGAAATATGAGGCTTGCTTTAGTGGAAATGAATTATGGACATGTCCTTTACCTCTCTGTTTACTTTCCACATGGTTCCAGGTCAAGGAAAGTTTGTCTGTGACAAAGATTAGGCTTTGGGAACAGCTGTGTCTTCTCATATTTAATTCCTGAGCTCCACCAAGCATTGTTTGGACAGATTCTCCTCTGTATCCTCCACTGCTTATCAGAGCTCAGGTGGGGTAAGAGGACACAGGTGACATCCCCTGAGAGGTGAGATGCTCCCTTCTGTGAAGGACACCAACAGCTCCAGGAGGAAGAAAGAGGGAAAAAGAATGCTTGTCCTGTCAGGCTTAATGCATTCTGTCACCATGCCTGCCTGGCCATGGAAGGGTTATTTATGGCCAGCCAGGGGATTGCAGGGCTGGGTCCCACATGTGAAGTGAAAGTGGAAGTGTGTGGGTGGGAGGGGAAGCAGCAGCATCTCATTTATCAGCGTTCCTGGGGCTGAGCAGGTTTCCAGCCGACCCAGGCTGTTAAGGAGCTCTTTGCATCTCTCAAGGCCTCTCTCTGCACACATACACAAGCAGAATTATGTGACCCAAGGAGTGTGGCCACATCCCAGCATCCATCCTCCAAGGATAGCTGAGGCAGGTTCACCTACCCAGGAGCAGGAGGATCCTCACTGACATCCTATCACCTGCTCTAGGTGCTTCATTAATCTGCTCATCCTTATTGCAGCTCCACAGCTCCCCAGAACAAGACCCTCTGGGCAGCTCAGGATGATCTTCACTGAAAGGGTTCCCAAACACTGGAGCAGGCTCCCCAGGGAGGTGGTTAAATCCCCACCACTGGAGGCATTTAAAAGCTGCAGAGATGTGGTGCTGAGGGACATGTTTTAGCACCAGCCTTGGGAGAGTTAGAGAATAGTTGGACTGGATGATCTTTGAGGTCTTTTCCAACCAAAATGATTCTAGGATTCTATGATTGCCTTTGGAAGGCTGAGGAGGGACTATTGACAAGGTCTTACAATGCCAGGACAAGGGGCAATGGGTTTGAACTGGCAGAAGGGAGATTTAGACTGGATGTTAGGAGGAAGTTGTTTGCAGTGAGGGTGGTGCGACACTGGCACAGGTTGCCCAGGGAGGTTGTGGCTGCTCCCTCCCTGGAGGTGTTCAAGGTCAGGTTGGATGAGGCCTTAAGTGACCTGTGCTAGTGGGAGGTGTCCCTGCCTATGGCAGGGGGTTGGAACTGGATGATCCTTGAGGTCACTTCCAACCTTACCATTCTGTGATTCTTTCAAGCACAGGCAGAAGTCTGCAGGAGCCAGCCTGGGCCCATGGGTTTTAAGCAGAGCAAGGGAGGATGGAGGGGAGGTCAGGATGGGGTTAGCTGATGAACAGCAAACAATCCTAATTTATGCAAAAGAACAGGCTGGAAAGACTGACATTCCTGGTTGTCTGCATCTATAATCTAGAGAAATCCTCAATAAAGGAGCCAAAGATGGGTCTATGAATTAGATCTTTATCCTTCCAGCATCCCAGAGCTTGGCCCATGGGTTTGGGATTGCTCAGCCCATGGGTTTGGGTGAGTTTGCCTTTTTTTTTTCATTGCTCTGTCTTTCCCAGGCAGGCTATTTAGAAGCTGCATGAACAATGTCCTCTTGGAAATCAAACAGGTCACTTGGGCTACAGCATTTATCTGGGTTTCCACCATCTGAGACAACAAACCAGTCATTAATGTCTGCAAGCACAGCTTTGATTTCAGCTTCGAAATCCACCGCCTGGATCGCTGCCAGCGATGCTCAGTGACACATTTAAGGCCAACTCATGTCTCCAGTTCTGATTAATTCCTCCTTGCCCTTATACCTGGATGTGCTTCCAGAGGTGTTGTGGGCTACAACCCTGGCAATAAGACCACAGCACAGAAAATTCTAATAGGAAGCAAGTGCAAGCTTTACTTTTGGCTCTAGATTGGGCTCTCCATTAGGATGAGGAGGTTTGCAGAGGAGCTCTGGAGCTGTTGCTGGACCAGCTGCAGCAAACGAGTTGTATCTTCATCAAGACACAACTTCTACTGATGGTTCTCCACCTTTCACTATCTAAAGGGTCTCAGCAGGGCCTTGTCCTGCTCCAGATGCTCCTTAGGAGACCCAGCATGAAATTCATAACCTGCAAGCTTTTGGGTGTTCAGCACTGAGCGTAGAAGAACCTGAATCCCAAAGGTACCTCTGAGTCTTCTGCTCCTGCTCCCATCACTGGGCACCTGCATCCACCCCTATATCCTATTCTCCAGAGTCTGTGGGAAGCTGCATCCCAGCAATTTTTCTCTAAGATTTCCCCCTGATGTCCCCAAGGCACAGCTGGGCACCCTGCTGGAATTTTGGTTCAGGCTGAGAGCAGGCAAGAAGAGGAGCTCAGCTCACAGGAAAGGCTGATGAAGAGCACCGTGGTGGAGAGTCACCAGGCTGTCACTCCCACTCCAGACACTATTCCCAGATGGGGAACGCCTCAAGCTCCACCAGACAGTGATACAACAGCCTTGGCTTCCTTTCAATCCCTTGGGCAAGCTCCAAGCCTCAATTTTCCACCAACAGATCTCTCCTCTGTCTGCCTTGGCATGTGGCACTGCAAGCCTTTGGGACCAGGGTACACATGGCAGCGAGGATTTCACAGAGGGTGAGATGCTACCATGGCCCAACCCTTCCCAGACCTGCAGGTAGCAGATGGTGTTTTTATTTTCCACCCACAGTATCATCTCATGGTGCAAGGTTTCTCCTGTGCTTGGAGGAGGAACACACAGGGCTGGGGACCTCAGCCCTCGTCCTTACCCAGGAGGTCTCACTCAGCGGGTACCAAGCCCTTGGGTTTTTGAAGTCAGCAGGAATCTGGCCTGGAGAAGGTTTCTGGGATGAGTTTTGGCTGTCCTGCTTGAAGCTGTTTCCAGAAATCAAGGCTCACAGCATTGCTTCAGTCCATGCCCATAAATCTCCCTCTGAGACTTGATAAACCTCCTCCAGGAGGTTGGTTTGAGTTCAGCCACCCTGGGCACAAGCACAGGGCACTGCCCTGAGCAAGGACCCAACCTTGCCCATCCTGATGCAACTAGCATGAGAAACCAGAGGGTTTTTTTCACTCACCCTGAGCATCTGGGGGCTGAAAGGGACCTTGCTGAAGCACAGAACAAAGCTGACTGTACCTTCTTCCTTGCCTGTGCTTCATTAGCTCCTGCAGCCAGCTCCAAATTCTCATGGATAAGGCAAATGGAAGAAATAAAATCAATCCTGAAGTCCAAGTGCTTAAACCTGTGGCCTGGCCATGCCAACACAAACCCTGAATCGGAGGAAGCAGGAGGCTAAATATAGATCCTCCAGCAAAATCAGAGAGCTTTTCTTCTGTTTTTTCTCTTCTTTTCTAGGTTCATTCTGTAAAACATCTGCTGAACAGTTTCCTATAACTGTTTTTGGCTTTTAAATCAAAGAAAGAAGAAACAATGTCCCTTTTTTTTTTTTTTTTTTTGGTAGAGAGAAAAGGAGGGGAGGAGGGGAGGGGGAATAATAGACCTTCCTCTTAAAGCAGGATGACAATAAGGATAGAAATAGAAAGGAGAGAGCTTTGAAACATCTTGAGTCCAGACAAGAAGTGGGTGGATGGTAGCTTCAGGTATCTCTGCTTGCTTTGGCTGCTTCCCAGTTTGAGAGAGAGATGCCAAAGCTGCTGGCAGCCCAAAGAGAGAAACCCACGGGCAGTGCCTAGTGGATGAGGGTGAAGGAGCTGAAAAGGGGGTGCTGGGGATGCACAAAAAGGAACGTGGGGATATTATTTAGCAGGAGAAGGAAGAGGAGGAGAAGTGCTGCAGCCATAATCACTGTTCCTCCAGCCTGGAAGAAAGTTCCCTGCTCCTTTCAGCATCTCACAGCCACGTCCAAGCTCCTCAGGGTGCCTGCAGCTGCAGCCTCCTCCACCCACCTGCAGCAGCCAGAGGGGTCCCCTAGCCCAGGGATGGATGGACCTGAACTGCCACATCTGGGTTTTGTCCCCTAGCCCCAGGGTGGGTAGCCCTGAGCTGCCACATCTGGGTTTGGTCCCCTTGGCACAGCCAAAGTGTCAGATCAGAGGCAACCTACTGCCTGAAGCCATCTGCTCTTAATAGAATCATAGAATGGTGGGGGCTGGAAGGGACCTCTGGAGATCATCCAGTCCAACCCCTCTGCTGATCATCCAGTCCAACCCCTCTGCTAAAGCAGGGCACCCACAGCAGCTTGCCCAGGGTCACAACGGCCAGGGGGAGTTGGAATCTCTCCAGAGAAGGAGACTCCACAACCTCTGTGGGCAACCTGCTCCAGGGCCCTGCCACCCTCACACCAAAGAAGCTTTTCCTTAAGTTCCAGTGAAACCTTCTGGGCCCCAGTTTGTGCTCACTGCCCCTTGTCCTACCCCTGGGCACCACTGAAAAGAGCCCAATCCCATTTTCATGACCTCTACCCTTTCCAAGTGGATCAGCGTTGATCAGATCCCCTCTCAGGCTGCTATGCTCCAGGCTAAAGAGCCCCAAACCTCCCAGCTGCTCCTCCACCTCCTCCCCACCACCTTCACCGAGGTCACCAAACCCTCGAGGAGGCAGTGGGGGGATGTGCAGGCCACACTGTCACACCTCTTGAGCTTCTTGGCCTGCTCTGAAGCCTTTCCTGCCAAGTCACAGGATGCGATGACGGGCGGCTGGGGGAAAAAAAACTTCAAAACATCCCAAACAATCAGAGATTGTCTGCAGAGAGAGGGCTCTAAAATTGGCTGCTTGGATTAGCACCAGGCTCACCCCTGGGGCCTTTGTCAGGAGAGTTGGGCTCGGCAGTGATGACGGAGAAGGATCTAATCTTGCTTCCTATCTGTGATATGGGTCAAATATAGCCCAGCGAAGGCTGTTCTCGTCCCTCTGTGACCTGCTGCCATCCAGGTACCCAGACAGTGGCTGGCCACAGTGACTTCCCACTGTCTGACACCCCCTGTGCCTAGAGGAGCTATGGAACTCAGGAGGCAGCAATCCCTTTATATTTATTCCCCCTCAAAAGTTGCTTAGGAACCTGCATCACTTCCACAGCACAGTTCCTAGGCAGGTCTGGAGGGTGAGAGTTCAGGAATTGCTTCTTTTTGGTTTTTTTTGTGGCTTTAGCATGTTTGTTATGAGAGTGGTAGGACACTGGGACAGGTTTGTTGGTGGAACACTGCACTAGGTTGCCCAGGGAGGTGATGGAAGCTCTATCCCTGGAGATGTTCAAAGTCAGGCTTGATTGAGCTCTGAGCAACTTGATGTAGTTGCAGATGTCCCTGCTGTCCTGTTCTGGTGAGAGGTGTCCATGCCTATGGCAGAGGGTTGGAACTAAATGGTCTTTGAGGTCCCTTCCAACCTAAACCATTCTCTGATTCCATGATTCTATGACTGCAGGGGTTTGGGCCAGATGAGCTTTAAGGGTCACTTCCATCCCAACACATTCAGTGATTTTATGTTGTGGCAGATTTGCTCTTTTCAGGCAAATCCCAGTCAGGCAGTGGTTGGGATCCTTCTGTTCCCAGGCTTTTCTCAGCCCCTTGGGTCCTTGGTGTGAGGATCTTCTGCCATCAGCCCCAGGGATGGCAACATGGAGCCACTTGCTTGTGCATTTGGGTCTGCACAGGACACCTCCAGCCTCCGTGGTGCCCCCAGGGATGCAGCCCCTCGGGGCAGGGTGTCCTGCCCTCCCACACCCAGGGGCTGCTGCCAGGAGGGTTTCTTGCAAAGCCAGCTTCACAGGACGGGTTGACATTCTCACAAGCATTCCTTTGCCAGAGCACTGACTGCAAGCAGAGGTTTGCAGCTTGGAAACTTGGAAGGGTCAGATTATTTTCACTCTCTCTCTCTCTCCCAGGCTCTTTCATTCATGCTTCCTCCCTCTTCTCCCCAGTGCATTTCTCACTCACGCTCTCATTCATGCTCACTCACTCATTCTCCTTTTCCTGGCTGTATTTTTAGCTCCCTCGCCGTGCAGAGGATGTGAACATTATCCCTGAGTCATGACTTTGTGAGGAAACAGGCAGCCAGGGCTCCCATTACAACCCGAGAGGGCTCTTATCAGCTGCGGCGCAGGCTTGCTGGGGAGAGGGCTTTATCACCCTGCTCCTCTCCTCTTCCTTTCTCTGCAGCTCCTCTGAGGCTCATCCCCTTTGGCTGTGTCGTGAGGCAGAGCTCAAGGAGTTAAATGAAGATTGGCAGCCAGGAAATGGGAGTAAACCTTAAGGGCCAAAGAGCATCCTCGGTGCTGCCACAAGAATTACATCAAGCTCAAAGGTGTCTGGCAGGGCTTTGACACCAAATGCTGCTGGTGTGATTCCCAGCCCGTGCAAACAAACATGAGGTAATAGCACCTGGGGGCTTAGTCTGAAGCTTGCTCCACATTTGGAAAACACAAAAGCTTTCCCCCGAGCCCTTCAGCCTGGCTCAGCAGAAGGCTGAAGCAGCCGCAGCGTTACACAGGCTCGGTTCCCACACGCCGAGCGCTCGTTGCGATCCAAACCCCAGCCCACGGTGGCGATGACCAGAGCCAATCTCTTCTCTGGGCTCCCTTCCCGAATGCCAATGACATATCGCACGCTGCACACCAGCAGCTTCTCTTCTGGAGGGTGGAAAACAAGAATCCTGCGAGGGAGGAGGCAGCCTGCCCGGCTGCTGCCAGGGGAGCCCACGCCTGGCGTTACAGATGGCTTCCAAGTGACCCTTTGGGTCAGTGCTGGAGGGAAGAGGGCACTGGGGGGTGGTGGTGGGGGTAGCCTTTGGTGTATCTCAACCAAGCTTGTGCATCACGACTCAGCTTTGCTAATCTGTGCCGGGCATGAGGCTCAGCTTCACCTTTTCGTGACATTCAGGCTGTTTTCAGCTCATTTCCTCTGACTTTCCTCTCTAACCTTTATGTTATCTCTTTAATAGCCTCTCCTCCCTTTTCCACCCATCTGCTTATTTTAGCTGCCTCTTCCTGCCTGCACGTGTGGCTGCTGCCCTGCCCTGTGCCCGTCCCCTCCCGTGCCCCCAGTGTGGCAGAGAAGGGCTCACTACCCTGCCCTCCACTCCAGGGGAGAGTTTTGCCCCATTCTTGTGCTTTCCAAAGTAAATCCCCATCCTGCCACACTCACCCTCACCAAATGTGACTTTCACCTCCTCATCTCCACTCAGGAATGGGACTCTCTTTCCATGCACAGGGAGTCCCTGAAGCCTTACACTCCAGCAGGGACCAGCGTGTGGTTATCCCCCATGATTGTCCCCAAAACTCCTCTCTGCAAGGAGCTGCTGCTGCATCCCAGATGGCAGCTGCTGCTCAGCATTGGGGTGCTCTTCCCAAGCACTTAAAATTGACCCTTGTGTTCCTGTCTCCTCATGGAGAGGGTTCCACTCCTTCATCTCCATCATCTGTGGAATGCTGCAGCAAGAGCTTGAAGAGGAATCCTGCAGCATCCCACCTTTGAGCTTGTTTGTCCACTGCAGGACAGCAAAACGGATGCTGTCACCAACTGGGAGAGGAGATGAAAGGCTGACATGGGGTCAAGAAGCAGCTCAAGAAATTCAAGGAAGAAAAAAAAAATCCATTGAGGGCCACCAAAACCACTTTTGAGGTCAGGAAATCCCAGGGCTGTGGCTATCAGTGCTCAGAGAGGATACCAGGGAAGGATCAGGCCCTTTTCATCTACTTCCCCCTCTGGCTCCCACTATGAGTCAGTTGTGTGGCCACAGGTTTGGTTTAATGCAACCATTTCAGCACACACCTCTGGGCTGGTGGCTTTTATCCATGGGACAGATGCAGCTCCTGAGGGGACACTGTGGGTACAAGGACCTGAGGAGGGAAGGAAGGAGACTTCTCTATCTTGGGCCATGCTGAGATATGACACAGTGGAGAAGGTGGTGGTGGTGGTGCAGGGTATCTCCCCATGACACCCAGCACCCTTGGGCCTATATGGTGGATAGGAGAGGACCACCAGGAGACTGGAGATGTTTATAGAGTCATAGAATCATTTTGGGTGGAAGAGAGCTTTAAGACCATCGAGTCCAACCATTATCTAACTCCCAGGTCTGGTGCTAAAATGACTTTCTGGCCATGTTGGGTCAAGAAATGAGGCAGTTTGCAGCTCCAGAGTCAAAATTACTCCAACAGTGGAAACCAGAACTTCCTGGGCTGAGCCCTGTTGCTAAATAAAAGACAAAAGAAAGAGTTGTTGGATGCCATTAATTGTTGTTAAGAGGAGTTTTGCTGGCAGCCAACACTCCTCTGGGGAGCACACAGCCCTGGCCTTACCCTTCATGGCTGCAATAACACTCCTGTGTGGGTTGGGTTTATTTTAACAACCCTTGATGACCTCTTTTCTCCCAAGCCAAGTCTCTGCCAGCCTTCTCATCCTCTCCATCTCCTCCAGCCATGCTCACACAGAGTACAGAAGATCTTAGGGATGAGAGGCAATAGGTTGTCCAGGGATGTGGTTGAGGTCCCATCCCTGGAGACCTTCAAAGTCAGATTTGATGTGGCCCTGGGCAGCCTGGTCTAGTTGGAGGTGTCTCTGCTGACTGCAAGGGGTTGGACAAGATGACCTTTGAGGGTCTCTTCCACCCCAAAGCACCCTGTGTGAATCTATGAGGACAACTGTGGACCTCAGCAGGGTCTAGCCTGCTCCAGGCTAACTGGAACAGCAAATCTATGGAAGCTCCAAGGAGATGCACCCTGGAGAGCTCAGCATCACGTTTGTGAGGTGACCCAACACAAGCTACATGCTGACAATGTGTAAAAGAAAGAGTGAAGGCTTAGTCCTGGAGATGTTAAAAGGTTTTTCTGCTCCTGTCATGTACCTATGCTCTGGCTTCTGTGTGTGCTCATTAGAGTTAATTAATTATGATGGCTATTATTTTGTGGTGTGATGAACACTTTGGGCAGGCCTTAGGAGACTGCCTGGAATTATGAGCAATTTAATAATGAGGAGCTGAATGCTGAGGCTCTGCTTTCCCTCCTGCCTTCCTGGTAAAAAACCCCACTGGTTTCCAGCAAGAGGAGTCCATCTTACACACACACACAGGCTTTGGCTGGGTGATTTTAGGGTGCTCCTCCTCAGAAACATCACAGCTTTGCAAGCCTCAAGCAGGGTACTCCCTGCTGCCATAGGTTGGACTTGGTGATCCTGAGGGTCTTTTCCAACCTGGATGCTTCTGTGTGATGCATTATTGATGATTCCCAAGG
The DNA here is from genome assembly GCA_013399055.1 of Ramphastos sulfuratus. Classification (NCBI taxonomy): domain Eukaryota; kingdom Metazoa; phylum Chordata; class Aves; order Piciformes; family Ramphastidae; genus Ramphastos; species Ramphastos sulfuratus. The sequence continues at coordinate 166,558 of WBNM01025524.1, forward strand.
TGGAGAAGGGGATGCAGCCCTGAAGGAAAGGAATAAAGGAACTGGGGGGGCTGAGGCTTTACCTCCCCATTCCCTCTCCCTCAGATCAGACCACCCTATTCTTCCCCTTTGGAAATCACAGTGCTGGTTAGGAGTGGGCAAAAGCTTCTAGGGCACATGCAGTATGATAAAGAGGCTTTGTCAAACCACTTTGCATGAGGAGTGGAGATAACCACAGCCAAAAGAGAAAGGAGCATGCATTTAGGGACCTCTTTCCAAATAAGACCCTCACTGAAGTTTGGAGACATGAACAAACCTTTCCAGGCATAAATTGCTCCTCATGTCCAAACTAAACCTTCTCTGGTACATTTTGAAGCCATTTCATCTCATCCTGTGTCTTCTTACTTGAGAGAAGTGACCAAGCCCCACTGGGCTCCAGCCTCCTTTCAGGGAGTTGCAGAGAGCAATGAGGTCTGCCCTCAGCCTCCTCTTCCCCAGGATGAACACCCCCAGCTCCCTCAGCTGCTCCTCCCCAGCCCTATTCCCCAAACCCTTCCCCAGCTTTGTTGCCCTTCTCTGGACCTGTTCCAGCCCCTCCATGTCCTTCCTGGAGTAAGACCCCAAGATGTGATCTCACCAGTGCTGAGTATAGAGGAACAATCCCTGCCCTGCTCCTGCTGACTGCAACATTGCTGATCCAAGCCAGGCTGCTGTTGGCCTTCTTGCCCACCTGGGCACACACTGGCTCACCTGCAGCTGCTGGCATCCAGCACCCTCAGGTCTTTCTCTGCTGGGCAATTTCCAGCCACCCTGCCCCAAGCCTGGAGCTCTCATGGGGTTGCTGTCACCAAGCACTCCTTCCTCAGTGCAACTATTTGTAACACTGAAATCTATGGTTTGCTTTTACTCCAGCATCTTAGAAGTGGATTCTGTTTCTTCAAACCCCAAGCCTTTGTAATTCACCATTAAAAGTGGAGGGTTTTTTGGGTCTCTTTTTCTTTTAATTCACAGCAGTGACAGGCAGGACCTTCCCAGAAAGCCCCAGCTCCTGCAGCACAGGCTCTGTGTTTTCAAGAGACAGTTTGCTGTCGCCAGGAGAGATTGCATCTCTGCTGCACCTCTCAAAGCACAAGCACGCCTCCTGAAGGCAAACCTCACCCTGGGAGGGGGGGGTCGGGTCCTTCCCGGGCCCCATAACCTCCCCCCAAAGCGTGGGGTCCACAGTCCTCTGATAAAAAAAGGTTAATTGTGCAGAAGCAAGTCCTGGCTTCACCAAAACTCCCTGCACTGTTGGGAGTTTGGGTTCCCAGGGATCAGGTCTGCAGCACCAGGGAGAGGTTTTGCTTCTGGGTTATTTCTGCCCCTGGTTGCCCCTGTTGCAGCATCTGGAGAAGCTCACAGTCTGCAGGCTGTTTATCTTTGCTGCACATCTGTAGGGCAGGGAAGTGCTGTCACCTCCACTGTAGGAAAGGAGGCTACTTCTGAAGCCATCAGGAGCTGAGCTGTAGAGAGAGGTCAAGTGACAAGCAGTGGCAGGACTGGCACCTCTGTAGAGCAAGGTTAGAGCATCTTGGTACATCAAAGGGACCCTCCCTAACTTGAATCCATGCCCACAGAGGTAACACCTAAAGGACAAAGCCTCATTTCTGCTGCAGTGCTCATCCTCACTGCTCCTCACAGAGGAGGAAGGTTTTTGTGATCATAGAATGGTAAGGTTGGAAGGGCCCTCAAGGATCATCCAGTCCCGCCCCCCTGCCATAGGCAGGGACACCTCCCACTAGCACAGGTCACTCAAGGCCTCCTCCAACCTGGCCTTGAACACCTCCAGGGAGGGAGCAGCCACAACCTCCCTGGGCAACCTGTGCCAGTGTCTCACCACCCTCACTGTCAAGAACTTCCTCCTGACATCCAGTCTAAATATTCCCCCTCCCAGTTCAAACCCATTGCCCCTAGTCCTCATGATGCAGCTGGCAGCTGAAGCACAAGGAGGGAGGATTTGCCTACCATCACTGAGCAGAAACCTGCAGCTTGGTGAGTCTTGAGTGACCTGTACTAGTGGGAGGTGTCCCTGCCTATGGCAGGGGGGTGGAACTAGATGATCCTTGAGGTCCCTTCCAACCTTACCATTCTATGATTCTATGAGTCCCTCAGGCTCAACCCAAACTCAGTCAACAGGCTTCCAGCACTGCCACTCCAGCAAACACACACACACCTCCCTGCCATTTGTCTCAGCTGCACTAAAAGCACATTTTTCCCAACTCAAAGCACATTTTTCCCAACTCAAAGCACATTTTTCCCAACTCAAAGCATATTTTTCCCAAATCAAATCACATTTCCCAGCTCAAAGCACATTTCCCAACTTAAAGCAGGAACAAATCAAATCCTCATGAGTGTTACAGCGAAGCCTGCAACTGAGAAATCACAGAATCATGGAATCATAGAGGCATTTGGGTTGGAAAAGACCTTTGAGATCATCAAGCCCAACTGTTAGCCCAAGCACTGTCATAACACATTAGTCTGCTTGCTTGCTTGCATTCTGCTTTCTGCTTGGGTAATGAAATAAAACATTCTGGCCAGTTCCACTTCCTTTTACTATCAGCAGCGAGTCGACACCACTTCTAACTTCTCATCCATTAGCACAAGCCTCTGGGCTGCAGCACTGTCATATTTGCACTCAAATTAAGAAGAGGAGGAAGCTGAGGGTGATGGAGAAGATCGTTTTTCAAGGTTAGGGTGAATCTGAACTCTTTAAGGCAGCCTCTACACTGCCAAACTCCACTTATAAGGCTTCAAGCATCTGAGCTGCAGCAAAAGCTGAGGGTGCATCTCAGCCCTGAAGACTTGCACACATTTCCTGGTACCTCTCGTTGTTTTGGAGGGTTTTTTTCCCCCCCTCCCCACCCCCTCTCCTTCTGCAGGACTAACCATATGTGTAGACTTTGCATTTTTGCTCGTCTCTGAAGTGACACTCTCTGCTTCCCCCGCACTTCTGGAATGTTTTAAGCCTGAAAAGCATCATTGGGAGCCGCCTGGTGCCGTCCCTCTGCACTGCAAGCCCTGGGTTGCAGCCAACGAGCAACCTCGAGAAGGGTTGGAGATGTGCAGAGCAAACCTTCCTTCCTCTAGACTCAGGTCACAAGGTCTGACAGGTGCAGACAGGCTCGTAGCTGAAGAAAGCCTCTTTTTTTCTGTCCCCTCTGCTCCTTCAGGGAGGCAAAAGGCAGAGGCAACTCACTCTTCCCTCATTAGATCAGCTGCAAAACCTGCAGGAGGGTCATAAACTTCCCTTTGGTCTCCTTTTTGCTTCACCTTTGTGAGATCTGGAGCATGGCATTGCTGTTAACAGATCTGGATGGTGCTTTTCATCTGTGTTTTGCACCCAGTGAGTTCATTCACTCCCAGCTTTTCTGGCTTCCTTTCCACTTTCATCTCCCAAGCGTTGGAAAGAGGAGATGGAGCCAAAAATACAGTGTCTGAGCTCCACTCAGCTTGGCTGCTCTGCTTGTAGGGCCAAGGACTCTGCTCCAGCTTTCCTCTGCTGCTATAATTGCTGTGGGTTGGGTTTAATTGGGGTGAGAGGGTGAAAGGGAGTGATCCCTAAGTGATGGAAAATCAGGATAGGGATGGATGGTGGAGAAGATACATCTGCAATCATGGCCTGAGTGCTCAACCATCCCTGGGAGCCCAAGGAGGGGATGGATGGTGGAGAAAATACATCTGCAGTCATGGCCTGAGTGCTCAACCATTCCTGGGAGCCTGGGGAGGGCATGGATGGTGGAGAAGATACATCTGCAGTCATGGCCTGAGTGCTCAACCATCCCTGGGAGCCTGGGGAGGGCATGGATGGTGGAGAAGATACATCTGCAGTCATGGCCTGAGTGCTCAACCATCCCTGGGAGCCTGGGGAGGGGAGGGATGGTGGAGAAAATGCATCTGCAGTCATGGCCTGAGTGCTCAACCACCTCTGGGAGCTCAAAGCCTTGGTTGTTTGGAGGTTTTTTTGGCGGGTAGCAAGAAACAGGCTCAGTGGAGGCTCAGTCTGCTCCCAGCTCAAACCACCACAACCACCAGCTGGGCTCAAGAGGCAGGTGTGGGGCAACGAAAGCCACAGGGAGGGAGGTCACCGAGGGGGAGGGAAGGAGGGGGGAGAGAGCCTCCTTGCATGGTGACTGCCCAACAGCACTGACTCATTCCTGTACTCTAAACCTGCCTGTCCAACCTCTTTTTGCTGATGGAGGAGCTCTGCTTATTTCAGTGCATCAGAGCAGCCATGACCCTCACTTCCCCCCTGGGTACGAGGTCCTTTCTTCACAGCGAGTCAGTAAGTGTGAAGGAGATGAGCCCAACACAAGCCAGCACCTGAGATGGTGCTCAAAATCTCCCCCCACCCATCTTTCACTCTTTATGGGGTCATCCTGTGGCAGCAGAGCTGGCAAGCCAGACTCAGCAGCCTGATCCAGCCATGCCAGAGCATTTCTTCATGCTAGCATCTCTGTAGTGTGTGGTCCCTCCAGCTGCAGTTACCTCCCTAAGCAGTGCTGCAATCCAAATCCTGCAGTGTCCTGCCTACCTTCCAGGTGCCTGTCCAAGCCCTTCTGCCCATCTAAAGTCTAGAAAAGGAAGAATTTACTGGGAAATGGCCTTGCTTCTGGTGCCAATGAAAAGAGACTCCTGGGTACTGGAAGCTTTTTGAGCAGTTTGGAGGCTTTGCCACACCCTGGGGTGCTGTTGTTTTGAGGGCACATGGAGAGTCCCACACTTTGGCTGCAGATCTGAACTTCAATAGATCTCAAAGCCAGAAGGGACCATAGATTATCCAGCCTGCCTTCCTGTCTAACACAGGCCATATGAGTCCATCCCCTCATCCCTACAGTGAGCCCAAGAATTCCTCTTTGGCTTATGCATCTCTTCCAACAAGGCATCCGGTCCTCATTTAAAGCCTTCAGGAGAGGGAGAATCCATCACTTCCCGTGGCAGCCTGTGCCAATGCTTATTTCTAATAAAAGAGGAAGATATTTAGAACTGAGCTTACATGTCAGAAGCCTCTCTGGGTAAAAGAAATGCTCACAGGCTGTCTCACCAGTAAAATAAAAGCACAAAGCTCTCACTGAAGAAGGATCTGGTCCCCGAAAGTGTGTCTGTGCCTTCCCACTGCTGCAGCTGAGCCATCTTCAGTTAGTCTTTCCTCTACAAGCATCCTTGTTGCTTCAGCAAGCCTGCATGTTTGTTGTGAGGTGGTTGCCTTTCTCAGAAGCAGCAGGTTTTGCAAACACACACATTTCACAAGAAGCTCTGTGGCCACCCTGGTTCTTCTGCCCTCCACAAGCTGTGTGACAAACAGGCGCACTGAAAAAAACACCTCTGTGGCTCCTCTGATCCCCATGACACCTTCCCATCCTCCAGCCATGGGAAGAGGTTGCTGAGTGCAACAGTTCTAAGGACACCTGGCTCTGCATCAGCTTTTTCTGGGTTTTTGGAGTGCACATCACCCAGAAACTGAGCTAGACTGCCCCTGGCCACAGCCTGACAGGCTGAGATTCAACCCTAACAGGACAGTCAACATGGCTAAGCAGGAGGAAGCATCTGGGAGAGCTCATGACAAGTAGGACTGTGCCTTGGGGGTAGGACAGGTGTCCACTCACTCTGCTACTGACTTGCACTCCTCCTTAATCCTGGATTCCCATCATAGCTGACAGAGGATTTGTCTTGGACAGATGTGGATGACCAAGTGATGACCTTACTGACATTCAAAAGTCTCTTGCTATGGACAACATTTCATAGAATCAGATAATCATAGAATGGTAAGGTTGGAAGGGAGCTCAAAGCTCAGCCAGTTCCAACCCCCTGCCACAGGCAGGGACACCTCCCACTAGCACAGGTCACTCAAGGCCTCATCCAACCTGGCCTTGAACACCTCCANATCCTGAGCTTTTCATCACCCCAGACCCCCAGGCTCTTTTCCTCAGGGCTGCTCTCAGCCATTCCCCACCCAGCCTGGAGTTGTGCTTGGGATTGTGCCTACCTTTGAGCATCATCTCTCTGCCTGTCTCCCAGTGCCACCAGCCTGCACAGGAGTGTGCAAGCCCAGATGTTCTTGCAACCTGCTTTTACCAAGTTATTTATATCCATATCATATTTGATGTTTCCTGTTCTATTAAAGAGCTTCAGGACCCCAAAAACCATTTTTTTTAGTAAAGCAGCAATGGTCACTGGAGCTTCTGGAGCACCTCAGTGTTTCTAGGCACAGAAAATCAGGAGCAGGAGGGAGGGATGGGAGTTGTTCTGCAGTATCTTGACAATTTAATGCGCAGAGATAAAAATTTGTGTGTCTGTGTGTCCAGACTTGGCACCCACTGAGCACCTGTATGAATCAACTTCAACCAGCAGCTGTGGGAGCTGTTCATATGGTTTAAATAACCCTTCCTTTGCTGGAGAAGGTTTGAAACTGAGCTCAACTGGGTCAGCTCTGAGATAAACCCACAGGGTTTTTTCATCCCTGCAGTGTATCCATCACTGCTTGGCCATCAGCTGCCAGCAAAGCCCAGATTCTCTTCAAACTTCCAAAACCTGATGCAAGAGATTCATAGAATGGTTTGGGTAGGAAAGGACCTTAAAGATTATCCATTTCCAACCCTCTGCCACTGGCAGGGACACCTCCCACTAGAACAGGTTGCTCAAGGCCTCATCCAACCTGGCCTTGAACACCTCCAGGGAGGTTGTGGAGCACAGAATCACCCAACGTGATCTTTGATCATGTTGGGTGATTCTGTGCTCCACAACCTCCCTGGGCAACCTGTGCCAGTGTCTCACCACCCTCACTGCAAAGAATTTCTTCCCAATCTCCAGTCTAAATCTGCCTTCCTCAAGCTTCTACCTATTCCCTCTCCTCTTATCATTACAGATGACCAAGATGAGGCAAAATATCTCATGTGATCTCACTTCCTCAGCTGATTGACACAGTCTGCCAGCCTAGATTGCACAGGGAGGACAAGATGTGGCATGGAGGAAGAATCACCATCAAAATCTATCTGGGAATTTGTGGTTTGAAAGATCAGATCCTACAACAGGCTTGTGCAGGCAGGACAGGGCTGAGGCAGAAAGCATGGTGGGGGGGAGCAGGACTTCCACATCCCTTCTTGGTGGCCTCATACCTTGTCCACGCACAAATGCACGCAGGATTATCTCTCTGCTGCTTACCAGCATTTCCTCCCTGCCCAAGCAGCTCTGCCCCGCGGTTCGGTCTGGGTCTCGGTGCAGTATGTCCGAGCCGCCACAGGGTGGCAGCATTTCGGTGTCACCGCGCCGGGAGCCTGCAGCTGGCACAGCTCCGCTCGGGGAGGACCTGCAGCAGAGGTTCAGCCTCCGTTTGCTCCACCAAGCCTCCTCCAGCCCTGCCCAGGTTGTCACAGACTCCTCTGTCTCCTCCAGGGGTTATGTCTGTCAGAGGGTAAGGAAGGCGAAGGTGGAAGGAAGCAGCTTCAAGAGGGGAAATCGCTTAGGCTGCAAGCAATGGTTGGTTCTCCAGCTGCACCGTGATGATCTACCCATCAGAACCCTGTTAGGAGGCACATCCTGGTGATTACTGATGCAAGAAAGGTCACCTTGTAGAGGACCACGGCTTTTCCACCTGCCTCTTTCCATACTCAGAGGAAGCATCATCCTTCTCCCAGACTGTACAAAGGCTGCTGCTGGACCTCTTCATCAGCATCTGCAGGGGCTTTGCAGGAGGAGATTTCCCTCTCACTTCCCCAAACTGAGAGAGAGAAAGAGGAGGTAGTTCTCCATTTTCTTGTATCAATTATTGCTGCTGTTGGGGGACGTTCCCCTGGCCAGCTCACAGCTCTCTTTCAGTTCTCTTCATGCCCCATCTGCCCTCCACCATGTCCCAGTATGAGAAAAAAAGACTTTATGGGCCCAGTCTTCCTTCAGGAGCCACTACCCTGGGGCAGACAGAGCCTCTTTGATGCCCCCCTAAATCTTAGAAGGTAGTACCACCGAGCAGGAGCAGTTCGTAGAGCTCTTCCAACTCAGTCCAGGTTTATTCCTCTTGTGGAAAGACATACAAGAAATACAGCTTCTCCATCACACTGATAACCTTCTGACCTGCTGCTCACTTGTTGGCAGCCCCCTACAAGCCCTTGGTAATTCCTCTAATCCTCGACACATCCCATTTCCCAGATAGGCACAGAGCTGAGACACCTGGGAGATGGGACATAGCAACCTGCCAAGGCAGCTTAAACCCTGGGTGGCTCCACGTTTCTTCTGCAGCTCCTTAAAAGCACCCCCCAAGGTGGATGATGATCCTTGGCACCCCTCAAAATCTCTCTCTCCAATACAATCCAGCAGTTCTGATCCACAGCTTCCCCTTCTCTAACTTGGAGGTGGGAATAAAAATGTATTTCTTTCCCTTCTGTCTCCTTTCCTGGCTCTTCATCCCCACGCAGGAGGGGAAAGAAGGTGATTGAAGCTGATGGGTAACATGGTAAAGACACAAATCTCCCTTTGCTTTGAGGTAAGGCAGAGCAAGCAGCTGGTTTGGAGCTTTATTATTCAGACCACAACACGGGAGGACAACTCAGCTTGGGAATAAAGCTTCACAGGGATGAAATTCCTCACCTCGCCGCAGCAGATCTGTGTTGATGTCAGCAGAGCAACCTCAATTTTCACAGCCCAAAGCCCAGGCCAAGGACTTCTGGTACCTTGAAAGAATTTTGAGGTTTTCCAGCCTTCTGCTTTCCACTGCTCTGCACGCAGAGGTGTTGGCTAAATTTCCTGTTGTGCTTCTGGAGCTGCGAGCAGCAGCTTTATCAGAGAATATTGAGTGAGACAGAGCCTGCTTCCAGACACTGCTGTCTCCAGAAAAAAAAAAAAATAAAAAAGAAAAAAAAAAAAAAAAGAGAGAGCTATGGGGTAATGACTTTCCTGCTCACCACAGGCCAGCAGTTCAAAACCACAGCTGGAGAGCTGACAGTGCCTCTGCTCTCTTGCGACAGATGATGCTCATAAATGGAGCTTGGCCAGAACCTGTGCATGGGCTTTTCTTTCCTCCCACCCTCCCAAAACTTTGACTTCTTGGCTCCAAAGTGGAAAACCAAGTGTTTTACCTTATGCCCCCAATTTATTTTTATTAAGGAACAGGTCAGCTCTGCAAATGACTTTAAAATATCAATTTGTAGTTTCGCGGAATCCCAGCCTGGTGGAGGTTGGAAGGGACCTCTGGAGATTATCCAGCCTAACCCCAAAGGGACCTCTGGAGATTATCCAGCCTAACCCCACTCTTAAAGCAGGGCACCCACAGCAGCTTGCCCAGGATCACAATGGCCAGGGAGGGGTTGGAAGCTCTCCAGGGAAAAAGACTCCACAACCTCTCTGGACAGCTTAATCCAGGGCCCTGCAACCCTCACACCAAAGAAGTTTCTCCTCATGTTCAGGAGGAACCTCCTGGGTTCCAGTTTGTGCTCATTGATCCTTGTCCTGTCACTGGGCACCAATGAAAAGAGGTTGGCCCCATTCTCCTTGGAAGAAGAGAGTGATCCTCGCCTGCCTCCAGCCTCCTTTTAGGGAGCTGTAGAGAGCCAGAAGGTCTCATCACAAAGAGCTTGTGTGAGCCCAAGCTTCTCAGGCTGAGACTGGAGGCCTGGCTCAGATTGATCCTTCCAGGATCTGAAGGGGACTACAGGAAGGCTGGGGAGGGACTATTGACAAGTCTGGGAATGCCAGGACAAGGAGCAATGGGTTTGAAGTGTCAGAGGGGAGACTGAAAGTGGATGTTAGGAGGAAGTTGTTTGCAGTGAGGGTGGTGAGACACTGGCACAGGTTGCCCAGGGAGGTTGTGGCTGCTCCCTCCCTGGAGGTGTTCAAGGCCAGGTTGGGTGAGTCCCTGAGTGACCTGTGCTAGTGGGAGGTGTCCCTGCCTATGGCAGGGGGTTGGAACTGGCTGAGCTTTGAGGTCCCATCTAACCTAAACCATTCTATGATTCTGTGATTTTCTCTTGCTGGGCTGAGCATAAGCTGATGCCATGAGGTGTCCTTGTCTCTGCAAGGTCCCTGCCAGGAAATGCTGCTGTGCTGGTGCACCTAAAAAGGCCAAATGGGCATTTCTGAGAGCAGAAGGACATGTCCCCAGAGAAGAGGAACCTCCTTGGGTTACGCCAGTGCCCCTGGGCTGGTGCAATCCCACATGAGGACATCCTGATCTGGTTTTCTGCTCTGGTTAACCTCAGATGTTCCAAAGAGGGGCCAGTTCTCAGCTTACCCCCAGTGCCCCAACCCATCTTCTGCATTGCTTTAATGTCAGTGGTTTAAGCTCAGATGCTGAGCCCTCATCTCATGTGACATTTGTACCTTGGTTGAGCTTCCAGATCTGCTCATCTCTGCCATGATGCTGATAAACACCCAAACATACCCAAAATACAACTCCAGGCTGGGTGGGGAATGGCTGAGAGCAGCCCTGAGGAAAAGGACCTGAGGGTCTGGGGTGATGAAAAGCTCAAGATGAGGCTGCAGTGTGAGTGCAGCCCAGACAGCAACTGTGTGCTGGGCTGCAGCAAGAGCAGTGTGGGCAGCAGGGCAAGGGAGGGGATTGTGCCCCTTTGCTCTGCTCTCCTCAGACCCCAGCTGCAGTCCTGTGTGTAGTTCTGGAGCCCCCAGCACAGGAAGGACATGGAAGTGTTGGAGCCAGTCCAGAGGAGGGCACCAAGATGCTGAGAGGGCTGCAGCAGCTGTGCTGTGAGGACAG
>WBNM01025524.1:177551-198394 GCA_013399055.1 Ramphastos sulfuratus
TCCCTTCCAACCTTACCATTCTATGATTCTATGATCTAATGCTCATCAAGATCTAGATAGTGGGAGTCAAGAAGATGGGGCCAGATTATTTTCATTGCTGCCCCTCAACAGGTCAAGGGGCAAGAGGAACAAATTGGAAGGTTCCATCTGAACATGAGGAGAAACTTCTCTGACATGGGGGTGCTGGAGCCCTGGAGCAGGCTGCCAGAGAGGCTGTGGAATCTCTTTCTTTGGAGAGATTCCAAATCCACCTGAACGTTGAGACCCTGGGCAAGCTGCTGTGGGTGACCTTGCTTTGGGAGGAAGTTTGGACTGGATGATCTCCAGAGGTCCCTTCCAACCCCCACCATGCTGTGAATTAATGATTCTGTGTAATACTGGAGGCAGGCAGTGAGATGTTTTGCCTGCAGCTGGGAGTGGAACCTGCTTCTGCTCTGCCCCACCACGACCCCCATCCCAGTCCTCCTGGTTGGGGACAGAGATCCCTGGGAGCAAAGCCAAGGGACAACATGCCACAAGAGGACACTTCCACCTCCCAGGCACGGCTGTGGCAGGTTTAACATATGTAAATCTATGCTGTGGAGAGGAAGTTGGAAGTCAGGAGAGATGAATCATCTGGCAGAGGTGGAGCTCTGCTTTTGTGGCAGGCACTGGCTTGCAAACAGGTCTCTTGGTCAGACCAGGACCCCATGGTGCAAAGGAAAATACCTCTGATGGTGGCTGGTGTGGGATGGAGAAGCTGGTGGGTCCTGGGCAGCATGCCCCAGCAGGCAGGAGCCAGCAAAGGCGACAGGCTGCAACCATGACCTCAGTAAGCATCAGAAAAGCAAGAGCAGTGCTGCTTCCAAGTTAAACAGAGACAAATATTCCACTCAGAGCCTTTCAGCCACCCTTTCTGGAGCCTGCTGGTGCTCATTCTTCTGCAGCCATTTAAAAAAGGCCCAGGCAGGAAGGCAGAGAGGTTTCTCCACACCATCAAATCTGGTTGATTTGCCACACTCTGCCCACGTTTGAGCTCTGCCTTCTGTGCCATTCCATTGCCCTGGAGCTAGGAGTGTGGCCACCTAAATGGAGAAAATGAGTTCTAAAGCTCAGGGAGCAGCAACTGACTTTGGATTTTGCCATCACTGTAGGTAACTCTGTGGCCAGGATGGGAAGCTTCAGTATCCTTCACCCTGTCTGCCAGGCTTCCTTGCCTCCAAATGGGTCCATTTCATGTTGCCCAGCCATGTGGGAAATGCCACCATGTGGATCTTTCCTTGGGGATTTTGAGATTCCAGGAGACCTTGGAGTGGCCTTCCAGGATCTGAAGGGGGCTACAGGAGGGCTGGGGAGGGACTATTGACAAGGGCTTGGAATGCCAGGACAAGAGGCAATGGGTTTGGAGTGGGAGAGAGGAGATTGAAAGTGGATGTTAGGAGGAAGTTGTTTGCAGTGAGGGTGGTGAGACACTGGCACAGGTTGCCCAGGGAGGTTGTGGAGCACAGAATCACCCAACGTGATCAAAGATCACGTTGGGTGATTCTGTGCTCCACAACCTCCCTGGAGGTGTTCAAGGCCAGGTTGGAGGAGGCCTTGAGTGACCTGTGCTAGTGGGAGGTGTCCCTACCTATGGCAGGGGGTTGGAACTAGATGATCTTTGAGGTCCCTTCCAACCTTCCCACTCTATGATTCTATGTTAAGGAATAGGAACAACTCTCCCTCCTCCAGCCACTCAGCCTGCAACGTGGCTGTGTGCCCAGAGCCAAGCTCTCTGCTGGCTGAGGAGGTGTTTGGGCTGGCCAGCTCCAGAGGGCAAAGGCTCCTCTCTCTTGGGTGTTCAGGAGATGCAGGAGCAGGCTGGAATCTTTAATAAGCATCACAGTAAATCTTCAGAGGATTTGATTTTTATTCCAGGACAAAATCTAGGGCACAGCTTTGGAGAGGAATGGAAAGAATTCCCCCCTTGGAGGCAAAGCCTGTCATGGTGTCACCCTCTCCTGAGGTGAAGGGAGTGGAAGGCAGGAGAGTGATGGTTTCCATCACAGAGCCATTAATCCCCATGCATGCTGCAGAGGGACAATCACCACCTTGATTTCCAGTGACATTTCCTGCTGGTGGATGTGAATCTCCACCCTGAGTGACATCACAGCTGCCTCAGGCAGATATAGCCTGGGCAGGAAGCCTACAGAGGCCTCTCTGCCCTGCCTGCAGCTCACTCACAGCCTGTGAAGCTCAGCATCAGGGTTGTGGTGATCTCCATCCTTCACCCTGACACTTGCACTGATCCCATCCCTTAGGAGCAAGCCTGCATTTGGAAAGGATTTTATTGATGGTAGTGTGAACACCTTTCAGCTCTCAGACATAAAGCCAGAGTAAGATTCTGGTTGTAGCTTAGAATCTTGGGATGGGTTTGATTGGAAGACATCTCTAAGATCATCAAGTCCAACCATTAACCCAAAAGAGAAAGGTGCAGCCACTTAGGGACCACTTCCCATGTAAGACCCATGTTGGGGGTTGGAGCTTCTCCATCTTTACAGTCATAGAGTGACTGAGTTGTTTTTGTTGGAAGAGACCTTTAAGATCATCAAGTCCAACAACTAACCCAACACTGCCAGGTCACCTCTAAACCACCACCCAGCACCACACCTTTACAGCTTTTAAACTCCTCTGGGGATGGAGACTCCATCACTGCCCTGGGCAGCCTGTTCCAGGGCCTCACAACCCTTTCAGAGGATATTTTTTTCCCTCCTGTCCTACCTAAACCTCCTCTGGTGCATCTTGAGGCTGCTGAAGTTGCCAGCAGCATCATGGTGAGAGCAGGAGAGGGAGCAGCCAGCAAGGAAGAGGAACATTCATGGGTGATTTAGAAGCTTTGACTCTTCCAGCTGAAATATGTTTTGAGGGAGGGGGGAGGAAGGAATTCTGAAAATAGGAATATTTGTTTTTGAAGGAATCGAGACACCTAAATATTGTGGCTCTGTGTGGTTTGAAAGAGAATCAAAGGGCTCTCCACAACCAAACATTTCTCAGGATGGAAAAATAATACAAGCATTTGAGAGCTACCAAAAGAGAGCAGCTCAGATTTGAAAACACTCAGGAGAAAGTCTCAGCTCAGGAGACATTTCTGGAGCATTTCAGCACTGTGCAGCAGGGGAGGGTCAGCCTGCAGCCAGCTCTGCACCCACCCATCTGCTTTAACTCCTTTCTCTTCTCCACTGCCTTTGACTGACCCCATCCAAGCAGCTCCTACAAGGATGGATGTCCCAAGTGCCACCACACAAAGATCAGCAGCTGGATAGAAAGGAGAGACCCAGATCAGCCACCAACCAAGGCAAGAAGGTCCCTTCATGTTTCACCTTCTGCTCAGTGCTGATCAACACCAGCCCAGCTCTGGTCTAACCTTTGCCTGTTGGAGGAGGCTGGGGAGGGACTATTGCCAAGGACTTGCAATGACAGGACAAGGGGCAGTGGGTTTGAACTGGCAGAGGGGAGACTGAAACTGGATGTTAGGAGGAAGTTCTTTACAGTGAGGGTGGTGAGACACTGGCACAGGTTGCTCAGGGAGGTTGTGGCTGCTCCCTCCCTGGAGGTGTTCAAGGCCAGGCTGGATGAGGCCTTGAGTGACCTGTGCTAGTGGGAGGTGTCCCTGCCTATGGCAGGGGGTTGGAACTGGCTGAGCTTTGAGGTCCCTTCCAACCTAAACCATTCTATGATTCTCTGATTCTGTGATCTTCTCTCGGTGGTCCCTTCCAACCTTACCATTCTATGATTCTGTGGAGAGGACACAGAGGGAGGACTGTGGTGAGTTAAGGACAAGGGACACACACCCATGGGAAGCCAGGCTTTGTTCTTTGCTGGCCACAGAACATCTTGTAGCAGAGGAAGAAAGATTAAAGCTGGCAATGGCTGTTGTGTCCTTCTCTGGGCTACTCTTTGCACCTTCTGCTGAAGAATTAAGGGTGGGGTGCTGAGATGGGCAGGGATGAAGCCACAAACAGGTCTCCTTTGATGGGATGAGTCCTTCTTTGGTCCTCACTCCAGGGCTGGCCTCATGTCCTGGTGTTCCATGCTCACTTCTGTTCTGATCTTCTGTTTCTGTTTATTTCTCCTCAGTTGTGTCATTGTCTCAACCAGAAACTTGCTGGCTTGTGCTGTTTGCCTTCTGGCACCTAGCTCATGATTGCAGTGGCAACCAAAACTCAAACATGAGGAGGAACTTCTTTAAGGGTGGTTGAGCACTGGAACAGGCTGTCCAGAGAGGTAGTGAAGTCTCCAACTCTGGAGTCATCCAAAACCTCTCTGGATGCTGCCCTGTGCAGCCTGCTCTTGAGGGACCTGCTCTGGCAGAGGAGTTGCACTTAATTATCTCTAGAGGTCCCTTGCAGCCCCTCTTGTTGTATGAAAATAGGCCTGGTGACATTTCTTTGTTAAGAAGAGGCTAATGGGGTGAGAAATGCCTCTTGCCAAGGGAGGAGCTGTCACCAGGGCTCCTCAGACAAGTGGAAGTGCCTGCTGGTTTTGCATCCCAAGTGTCCCGAGGAACAGGGATGGGGAAACTGAGGCATGGAGTCATTTGGTGTGCCAAAACCTCCTGATTCCCAGGAAATGTCTACACTGTGCAGGGAGAGAGCCAGCCAAGGGAAAATTACCCTAAGGACAAAGAGTCTTCTTCAAGTTAGTTCAGGTCTTGGCTCCACTGAGGACAGTGGCACCCACGCTGCTCCTCCTGGAGGGCTCCCACTTGCCAGAGGTGGCCAGTGAAAAATGGGCTCTGGCTTAAATGAAGCGATCTTATCTGTGGCCTCTCTTCCTCCCCCTGAGGGGAAGGTGCATGGCAGAGCTGCCTGCTCAGCTTCCATTTCCCTGGGTGGTTACGGGTGGCTGAGCTCTATGAATCAAAGCCTCACAGTGGGAGCCAGGAAATGGACAAGGATGGGGAACAGGAGCTGAAAGCACTCAGGCATGGAGGGTCCAGGCAAGGGAAAGCCCCAAATGGCCTTACCTGACTTCAGCTGGGGACCTGTGGGTGTGTTTTAGCACCTCCTCAAGCCCTCAGACTTCCACTCTCTACTTTTTGAGGTTGCTTTTGGATGACTCAGCCACAAAAGCTAGGGTTTGGCAGCTGCCATCTGTCTTCATTGCCCTTCTACTTCAAGCAAGAGGAAGGACTCTGCTGATAGAGGTCAGAGGTAGTTGTGTGGGGAGGTGGGAGGATGTGATGGAGCAGAGAATCCACATGGATTGAGGCCACCCTAAAATAAACCCATCTGGTACTTCAGCCACTCCCTGTGTGAGACCTGCAGCCATTTTCTCTGGGAAAAGATGGATGAAAGGAGGTTCTGCTGCTTGGCTCCATCCTTTCCCAGCAAAAGGCCATGCTTGACACAAGCCAGCTCCTTGCCCTCAGAATCCCTTCCTATCTTCAGTGTTCCACAGCCCTTGTTGCCATAGCATCTGAGCAGAGTTATCTCCACAATGACTTGGTGTAATGGAGCCATGTTATTATCTCTGCTCTGCAGATGGAGACCCAAAAACACAGAAGAAATGAAGGAGAGGGCTGCAAAATAGACTTTTGAAGCTGCCTGTGACAAGGCTTGTTGGTTCTTAATTCCCACTCTTATTTCCTGGGGCCAGGATGAGTTTTGTAAGTCTCACCAGGACTCATTCACATCTCCAGGTACAGACATTGTGCAGCTGAGGAGCTGCTTCCATGAAGCCCTTGGTCAGCAGCTGAATCAATGGTTCATATTCCTTTATTTCCTGGAGCTTCACCAGAGCCTGTCTGCTGCCAGGAAATGAGTTGAGCTTTCCAAATGAGATATGCCAGGTCTGGTGATAAAGGAGGCACCAAGGGCCAGTCCAGTTTCTTCTTTACTTTCTTATCCCTCCTAATTTCTCCCTGTTTCTGGTTGTCTCTAAAACATTTCTTCCCCAAAGACAGTTCTTGAGAGGTAGCTTGTCTGAAAGGTGTTCCAGAAGTCACACAGACCACAGAATGACAGGGGCTGGGAGGGACCTCCTGAGAGCATCCAGTCCAAACCCTCTGCCAGAGAAGGTTCACCTAAAGCAGGTTCCATAGGAACACACCCAGGCAGGTTTTGAATGTCTCCAGAGATGGAGACTCCACAACCTCTCTGGACAGCCTGTTCCAGGGCTCTGCTACCCTCAAATTAAAGCAGTTCCCCCTCATGTTTAGATATCTTCCCACATTCAGTGTGGGTGCTTCTGCACATGCACCTTAGAGCTTCCTGAATCTGCCTAAGAGAGGAGGGTTAAGCCCCTCAGATTTCCCTGCCCTGGTTGTAACCCAGCTTCTCAAGGAGCACATCCCAAGGACTCCAAGTTTATCTCAAAAGAAGGTCTGAATCTTGCACCTGGTGGAGCCAGCAGCAGATTTTGCTGACCTGAGCACCATCAGGAGATCAATTCATACAATTTACATAGCACTTCCCATGCAGGCATCACAAACTCCCTTTATCATTCCCTTCAGACCTGGGCTGCCTAGGACCCTGAGGCTTTATCTGATCCCTGGAAGCTGGGATATCTTGGTACCTCCAAGATCAAAAGGAGCTTTTTGCAGGGGTGAGAGAGGGGCTGCTGGATGTGCTTTCTGACAGCAAATGTCCCTTCCTGTAGGAATCAGCAGGAGCTCTGTCACTGCAATCCAAACCTGTGTTAGAAAGCTTTAGTGCTGGGATAGAGCTGAAGGGACCCTCCCAGCCTTGGCCAGACACAGTTTCTCAAAGTGTTTACAGCCACCTAGCTCCAGACTTCTCCTTCACCTTGAGTGTTTTACCAGCACAGGAGGATTCACATAGCCCACAACAGCCCCAGCTCAGGCAGAGCTGCTCCAGCTGTGCATTGTAGCTGTGCCATAAACCCACCATGTGAGCAGTCAGCTGCACCTGTCCAAGCCCAGGTTTGTGTCACTGACCCCAGCAATGCTGCTGGCAGAGTGCTGCAGGAATCATGCTGCTCCACAGGCAGTGCTGGAGCTCTGCTTACCACAGCCTGCAGCTAAAGCTGACCTCATCGAAGCATAGAAGGATAAGGTTGGAAGGGACCTCAAGGATCACCCAGTTCCAACCCCCTGCCATAGGCAGGGACACCTCCCACTAGCACAGGTCACTCAAGGCCTCCTCCAACCTGACCTTGAACACCTCCAGGGAGGGAGCAGCCACAACCTCCCTGGGCAACCTGTGCCAGTGTCTCACCACCCTCACTGCAAACAACTTCCTCCTAAATATCCAATCTAAGTCTTCCCTCTGCCAGTTTAAACCCATTCCCCTTGTCCTGTCACTGCAAGCCCTTGTCAATAGTCCCTCCCCAGCCTTCCTGTAGCCCCCTTCAGATCCTGGAAGGCTACTCTAAGGTCTCCTGGAAGCCTTCTCCAGGCTGCAGAGCCGCAACTCTCTCAGCCTGTCCTCACAGCAGAGCTGCTGCAGCCCTCTGAGCATCTTCATGGACCTCCTCTGGACTGGCTCCAACACTTCCATGTCCTTCCTGTGCTGGGGGCTCCAGAACTGTACACAGGACTCCACAGTACCTCCTCCTGCTCTGGGAAGTGAAAGAAGTTCTGCTGGTGTGAGCAGAATCGTGGAATCCCAGAACTGTAGCATCATAGAATTGTTTTGGTTGGAAAAGGCCTCCTGAGGTCATTGAGTGCAGCCATCAGCTCAACACCATCACTAAACCATGCCCTGAAGTGCTGTGTGTGATATCCATGATGCCCATGGACAATATGTCACCCAGCACTGCTGGGTATGTATAGGGAGAGCACTTTTTGTGCATGCAGGAGAGAAAATATGGAGATGGCCTCCTGTTCTGCTGTTCCAGTTTGAGCACTGGGTGTGAGTGTGTCTGCACAGGGATTTTGTACCAGTTGAGTGGTTAAGCCACACCATGAGCTCAGCAGAATTTAGGACAAGGGGCAATGGATATAAACTACACCTCAGGGAGTTCCACCTCAACGTGAGGAAGAACTTCTTTGCTGCACTGGAACAGGTTCCCCAGGGAGGGTGTGGAGTCTCCTTCTCTGGAGACCTTCAAGGCCTGTCTGGGTGTTCTCCTGTGTGATCTGCACTAGATTATGGTCCTGCTCTGGCAGGGGGGTTGGCCTTGATGATCTCTTTGGGTCCCTTCCAACCCCTAACATCCTGTGAGCCTGGAAACTTTTGTCTTTTGTGGACACAGCCTGGAGTCACTCACCATGGCTTAAGCAACATCCCACTGGGTGTCCCTCCAGCAGAAGCTGGCCTTGGAGTGCTGGGAAGGAGATGGTCATCATTTGGTTGGAGAAGAGGAGCCTGAGGGATGACCTCATTCATGTTGACAAAGATGTGAAAGGCAGTGTTGGGAGGATGGAGCCAGGCTCTTCTCAGTGATTTCCACGGATGGCCTAAGGGGCAATGGTTGCAAGTTGACAGTGGCTTTGAGTGCACCCTCAGCAAGTTTGGCGGTGACACCAAGCTGTGTGGTGTGGCTGACAGCTGGAGGGCAGGGATCCATCCAGAGGAAATGCCACCTCCCCTTTGGGAATGGCCTGATGCTCAGGAATGGGGCAGGCTAAGAGGAGCACAGGGTTTACAAGAGCCTGCTGCACAGGGACCTTCACTGAACTTCCTTCATCAATCTCCATCAATCCTCCCTCTCGCCCGACCCGATTTGGTTGCTCAAGCAGCTCCCTTCCTCTCTCTCCTCCCCTCTCTCACTGCCCCCCAAGGCACACACAGGCACACTTCCTTTTCCTTAAGCAAACAATTCTCAGATTTAAAAGTGAATTCTCAGTGCAGGCTGGAAAAAAGACAATGTGGCCTCGCTCCTTATCTCCTGCTATCTGCTGCCGCTTGTACTCACAACAAGCTGTGAGCCTAGATTGGCTCTACAGTATTTCAAGTGTTTATGAGCCACAGGAGGGAGAGAGAGGAGGGGAAATCTGGTCTGTGAGATAAGTCCAGGAAATAGTGCTAGTGACTGGAGCAGAGTCAACAAGCTGAGTGAGCAACCGGACACCTCTCCAGAGCCAGGGATGTGTGACTCAGTGTCACGACTGCAGCTCCCGCGGTGCACAGCAGCGCTCGGAGGGGACTTGTTTGTAATGGTTCAGGGGGGGAGCTCGTCTCAGGGATGGAAAAGGGAAACATCCTGCTCCCTTCATAGATTTGGAGGGTTTTCCAACTAGCAGCCCAAATTGAAGCCTCTCAATTTGGGGCTGTTTAGCCTGTAGAAGAGGAGGCTCAGGGGAGACCTTATGGCTCTCTGCAACTACCTGAAGAGAGGTTGTAGCCAGGTCCACCATCGGTAAGTCTGCAGGTGACACCAAGTTGGGAGCAGGTGTGGATCTGTTAGAGGGTAGGAGGGTTCTGCAGAGGGACCTGGACAAGCTGGATGTGTGGGCATCCCATGCCAATGGGATGAGATTGAACAAGGCTAAGTGCAGGGTTCTACACTTTGGCCACAACAACCCCAAGCAGTGCTACAGGCTGGGGACAGAGTGGCTGGAGAGCAGCCAGGCAGAGAGGGACCTGGGGGTGCTGGGAGAGAGGAGCTGAAGATGAGCCAGCAGTGTGCCCAGGTGGGCAGGAGAGCCAATGGCATCCTGGNCATGGTTTAATCCATAGGCAGGTTCCTAAAACAAACTGCTTGGGTTTAAAGGATTGCAGAGCACAAGCTGGCTCCAGCAGCAGCTCACAGGTCAGTCTGTCACACCACTGGGGTTTATAATGTGTGGTGTAAATCTAGAAGCAATCTGGGGCCTGGGGCATCATCTGGTTTTTGTTCATATGCCACCAAAAGCAACATGGCTCAGTACCAACAGGACAAGGCAGGAGCTGTTCTCACGGTCCCTAGGATGTTTTTGTGATCACATTGTGGCAGTGGGGGCTGATAGGAACTGGAAAAGTCTGTGAGCTTCATCTCTCATGTATTGCAAAGACAAAAATATCTGTATCAGAGGTCCAGCAAGTCACATTGTTCTAGATAGCTCAAAATGCTGTCCCTGAGCAGGGCTGTGGAATGAAGAAGGGAGGTTGCACACTCTGCCTCTGAAAGCCCAGCTGGATGAAGGCTTCGTGCTCTGAGGTGTGTTTCTAAGCTGGAAGCATTTTGCAAACCACATCCTTCAGGAGGGATGGTCTGGTTTTACCTTAAAAGCTGTAATTTATGGCATATCTTTCATCTCACAGCTACTGAGGGGAAAGAGGGCCCTGTGCAGACCAGAGTGATGTTGATTTCTGACAGCCAAGCACTGCAGAAGCCTGGACCACCACAGATTTTGCACTGGTTTTGCTAACAGTCTTCTCTTTCCTTATTTGTTTGGGGTTTTTTTTTTTCTTCTCTTTCCTCATTTGTTTGGGTTTTTTTTTCCTCATGCTCTGGCACAGCCTTTCATTTGGATGCAGCTATTCTGCAGCTGGCTGCCTCCAGGAGCCCCCAGTTTTCCTCCTCTCATTGTCACAGTCTTAGCACACATCCAGCTCCAGCAGTGAGTTCCAGCATCCCAGGGTTTGTGTGCTCAGGCCTCCAGAGATAAACTGATGCTGTAGGCACTACTCTTAGCCTGGGAACTTCAAGGCCTGTTCCTTGAGTGCTCTCCATCATTCACACCAAAGGTTTTCCTTCTTCACACAGGTAGCTCTTTCAACCATGCATCTTTACCTGTGAAGCTCCTTCAAATCTCTGTTGCATCCCCTCCACATCTGCATTCATTCTCTTCAGCTTGGAGAAAAGGAGCCTGAGGGATGACCTCATTCATGTTGATAAAGATGTGAAAGGCAGTGATGGAAGGATGGAGCCAGGCTCTGCTCAGTGATGCCCAATGATAGGTCAAGGGGCAATGGTTACAAGTTGACAGTGGCATTGAGTGCAGCCTCAGCAAGTTTGGTGATCACACCAAGCTGTGTGGTGTAGCTGACAGCTGGAGGGCAGGGATCCATCCAGAGGGACCTGGACAGGCTGCAGAGCTGTGCCCAAGCCAACCTCATGAAGTTCAACAAGACTAAGTGCAAGATCCTGCAGCTGGGTCGAGGCAATGCCAAGCACCAATACAGGCTGGGCAGTGTCTGGCTGGAGAGCAGCCCTAAGGAGAGGGATTTGGGGGTGCTAGTGGAGGAGAAGCTCAACATGAGCTGTCAGTGTGCTCTGGCAGAGAGCAACCAGAGCCTGGGCTGCAGCAAGAGCAGTGTGGGCAGCAGGGTGAGGGAAGTGATCCTGCCCCTCTGCTCCCCACTNTCCATTGTGAATGTGACAGAGCCCTGGAGCAGGCTTCCCAGAGAGCTTGTGGAGTCTTCTTGCCTGGAGACATTCAAAAACCCCCTGGATGCATCCCTGTGTGACCTGCTCTGGGTGATCCTGCTCTGGCAGGGGGGTTGGACTGGATGAGCTTTCAAGGTCCCTCCCAACCCTTAACATTCTGTGATTCCATCTCCTTTCCTTACACAGGGAACATTTCCTTCTTGTCCCAGACAATTTATTTGGCTCATAAACCCATGATCAAAATAAAGCCTGTTGAGCTGAGTACTTTTCTGCTGTTTCTCCTGTGGTGGGGATGTCCCTGAGGTCCCATCAGCCAAGAGGGATATGCCCTGACATGGAGTCATTCCACCATACAGCAAAGGCTCACAGCAAGCACTTCATAATGTTAACCAGAGAGAGATTTCCCAAATCATCACTCTTTTCCAGATGGGAATAGTTATTCCCACATAAAGCACCTTTATACCAAGAAGTAGTGCAGTGGAGGAGCAGGCACTGGAATGCTTTCATTTGCCTGGTGGAGCCCAAGCTGTCTGATGATAGTGTGTAGACATGGCCCAAGGTATAAGAGCTCTTCAAGGGAAAGCTGTGTGGGGAAAGGGCTGTAAAACACTGTTTTACAGGCTTGTTCTAAATTTCCTTTTTATTTTATGGTTCATCTAATTCGAAGGGAAACCTTTCTCTGCTGAGAAGTGGAATGGGAAACATGCTTCCATGTCAAAACACTTGGAACTGCACCAAGCTCCTGCTTTGGCCATTTACTTTGCTTCAATTCACCTCCAAGGGTTGGTTGGGTTTTTTTTTGGTTTGTTTTTTGGGTTTGTTTGGGGTTTTTTTTGGGGGGTGGGTTTTAGTTTTGGGTTTTTTTTTTTTTCCTTTTTGTGCACTCAGCTGTGGTATGTTGTGTTTTGGTGGAGCTGACTTCCTTCAAGGCCAGGTTGGACAAGGCCTTGAGTGACTTGTACTAGTGGGAGGTGTCCCTGCCTATGGCAGGGGGTTGGAACTGGGTGATCCTTGAGGTCCCTTCCAACCTTACCATTCTATGATTCTATGATTCTCACTCTCTTCCCTCCTGCCATCCTTCACCACCCTTCACCATCCTTCACCTCCTTTACCATCCATGCTGGTGAGATGTTTTCAAGACATTAACCTCTAGAAAGGAATAATTGATGTGTTTGCTCTGTTGTTTGTTTTTCTGTGGACACCAGAGAAGATGCAGCTCCTTCAGAGCTCCGTGCCCTGACTGATCTCTCCCCAGCACTGCCTACTGTATCAGCTGAAGCCAAAAACAGCTGGAGAGGCTCTTTGGGAGCTGTGGATTCTCATCAGCACAGTGCAAGATTTTAGAGTTTTGCTTAAAGAAAGCAAAGAACAAATTCCAGAACAAGCTGAGGAGCTGAACTATACAAGCAGGAGGAGCTGTGCAGGAGGTCAGAGCAGCCCTGAAGCAGAGAAGCTAATATGGCAAGCAGGCAAGTCCCAGACTGTCCTTATCTTTTTTGTGTCCTTGTTTTGATGTATCCCAGCAGAACAAATGGGTAATAGAGACATCACCATCATTTTCCTTTCACAGCAAAGAATCTAATTTCTTTCCTTAAAATATAGAATCATAGAATCATAGAATGGTAAGGTTGGAAGGNAATGCACTGATCACATTCACCCTTCATGTTAGACCAGGGTGAACCAGATCCTGTTTCAGTGATGGTTTTCATGGTACAGAGTGATTTAACAATGCTGAAATGTTTTCCCCCCAAAGAAAATGTTTAGTGGTTTTGCTGATTTTTGGTGGAAACTCAGCAAAGTGCTTTTGGCTACGTTGCCTGGTGAAACTCAAACAGCCAATCTCCACTGAACAGAGTTTTTCTGCTTTCTCTGAATCTCTTTGAGGTGATCATTTGAGTTTTCCTTGAAGTAAAGGATTTACTTTTCATGCTGACATTTCCTATTTGCCCTTTTGGTCTATTCTAACTGAAAAATCAGAGAGAATCTCTTCATGCTAAGGGTTGGAAAGGACCTCCAGAGATCATTGGAATCCAACCCCCAGATAGGAATTCCTATCAAATTCATATTTTCATTTCAGCAATATGGTTCTAGTATGATTAATGATATCTACATTATGATTAATGATAATTACATTCAACAGCTGCCATTGACTTTCACCTATTGTGTTTGATGTTGCTTAAAGATAGCACAGGGAGGGAAAAACTTTTTTTTTTGCAGCCACAGAGAGGTTCTTATCTCATCCAAAAAAACTCCCCAGCAGTACACCAGATGAAAAATCAGATGAGCATCCCTCCATGGTAGTTCTCTGCTTCACCTTTTCATTCTTGAGGGGGAAATTTATGAGGCTATTTTCAGTCAAATCTCTTAGACCTGTCTGTGAGATAAATTTGTAGTGGCTAAAGCAAGTTCAAAGGCACAGTGACAGCTTTTACACAGTCACAGGAGGTTAGGGGCTGGAAGGGACCTTGAAAGCTCATCCATCCCCCCTGCCAGAGCAGGATCACCTAGACCAGATTACACAGGAACACATCCAGATGGGTCTTGAATATCTCCAGAGAGTGAGGACAGCTTTGGGAACAAAAAAATGGGAAAGTGTCTTCATGCATCAAGCTGTTAGAATGAGTCCAGAGGAGGCCACGAAGGTGCTGAGAGGGCTGCAGCAGCTCTGCTGTGAGGACAGGCTGAGAGAGTTGGGGCTCTGCAGCCTGGAGAAGAGAAGGCTTCCAGGAGACCTTGGAGTAGCCTTCCAGTATCTGAAGGAGGCTACAGGAGGGCTGGGGAGGGACTATTGACAAGGTCTGGTAATGCCAGGACAAAGGCCAATGGGTTTGAACTGTCAGAGGGGAGATTTAGACTGGATGTTAGGAGGAAGTTGTTTGCAGTGAGGGTGGTGAGACACTGGCACAGGTTGCCCAGGGAGGTTGTGGAGCACAGAAGCACAGATCTTTGATCACATTCTGTGCTTCTGTGCTCCACAACCTTCCTGGAGGTGTTGAAGGCCAGGCTGGGTGAGTCCTTGAGTGACCTGTGCTAGTGGGAGGTGTCCCTGCCTATGGTGGAGGGGTTAGAACTGGATGAGTTTTGAGGTCCCTTCCAACCTTACCATTCTATGATTCTATGCCTATGAGATTTTACCTCTTGAGCATAGATGAGTCTTCAAGGCTCTTCCCTCTCAAACAACCTTGGCTGCTGTGGTGACTGATCTCATTGAGTTGCTCAGAGTCATCACTGCAGGCTTGGGCTGATCTTCACCATGCACTATGAAGTGCCTTCAGATTTTGGACCAAGACCAAAAGATGAGCAGGAGGGGAAAAAGTTGTTATCATCATTTACCCATAACATGTGGCAATAATGATGGCAAGTTACAAATCACCACATTTCCCTCCTAGGAAAGAGAAACTGAAGCCCAGAAGCCTCTCTCTGTGTGCCTGTCTGCTTGTGGTTACCCGTCAAGCACTTCAGATACTTTCCCCTTTATTCCTAATTAACATCTTGAAGGAACTTTAAAATGCAATAAACATTATTTCTAAACAAGCAGAAAGCAAAGCTGCCTCCTCTCTGGTTTGATGTAAACATTTACAGCACAGCTCCATCCTTAAACAGTTAATCTTATAGCGACCTATTAAAATAAAATGAATTGTGTTCTAATTCATCCTAAAGCAACCTCAGGGTGAGTGTATCAGGTAACCTCTGCTTTTTTTTTTTTTTCTTTCCTTTTTTTTTTTTTTTTTTTTTTTTTTTCCTTTTTTTTTTTTTTTTTTTTTTTTTTTTTCTTTTTTTTTTTTTTTTTTTTTTTTTTTTTTTTTTTTTTTTTTTTTTTTTTTTTTTTTTTTTTTTTGCAGCCCTCGTGACGTTTTTTAATCAAATTCAGCTGTAATTGCTGGAGCCTACCCATGTCTCCTTTAATACTCTGCCTCCATTTGGGACTCACCCCAATCTGTTTTCTCTTAGCCTATCTAATAAATAGCAAACATGAAAAGAGCACACGTTTCACAGGGCTCCTAGCTTTTCCACCCTTTCGTTTGTTCGAGCAATCCACCCATAGGCTTAAGAGAAAGGAGCACTTGTCAGCTTTTCCCCAGCCCCATCCCCAGCACCTTGGATAAAAAAAAAAACCCTTTTGTGGGTTTTAAGTCACTATTTGTGTTGCTGGCACCACAAGAAGTGGGGGGCGGAGGGGTGGGCAGAAGCAAGGGCAGCTGCTGTGTGCAAAGAGGAGCGATTCCAGCGGCAGCTTGGAAGGCAGGGGTCCGGTGATGGGTGTTGAAACGTTGCTTACACACAAGTCACCTACGCTTTGCTGGTGACGACTTGAAATGTCCTGTCGGCATTTGGAGCTTGTTTGTCCAAACAAGATTTCTACAACTTTCCCTGCTCAGGAGTGTGCTGGGTGCGGGGGTTTGGATTTTTTTTTTTCTTCTTTTTTTTCTTTCTTTTTTTTTTTTTTTTTTTTTTTTTTTTTTTTTTTTTTTTTTTTTTTTTTGTTCATGTCTCCAATGCTGCAGCTGGTTCCAATTTGCCAGCAATTTTCTTTTGGGCTAGTAAAGCTCCCAAGATGACTGCAACTAGCCACATGGGTTTCTCCACTGGGCAAAGGCGGGGTGGGTTGTTTGGTTACAAGGGGTGACAAATCCAGCTCAGGATTCAAGGGAAGTGTTCCCCCCACCCTCGCTCCCCAGCCTCCTGAACTTGGAAGTGCTTTAACCTCCGAAGTTTTTGTTAGTACCAAGCTTTAAAGTTTATTTCCTTGCA
The DNA here is from genome assembly GCA_013399055.1 of Ramphastos sulfuratus. NCBI lineage: Eukaryota > Metazoa > Chordata > Aves > Piciformes > Ramphastidae > Ramphastos > Ramphastos sulfuratus. Next base: position 193,539 of record WBNM01025524.1, read on the forward strand.
GCTTGTTAGGTGCTGGTGCTCAGGGGTCAGGATGAGATTTTGGCGGGGGGTATTTGTTTAAAAAAAAAGAAAAAAGACAGATAGAGAGAAAGAGGAGGAAAGAAAAGAGGAGGAAAGAAAAGAGGAGGAAAGAAAAGAGGAGGAAAGAAAAGAGGAGGAAAGAAAAGAGGAGGAAAGAAAAGAGGAGGAAAGAAAAGAGGAGGAAAGAGGAGGAAAGAAAAGAGGAGGAAAGAGGAAAGAAAGAAAGAAAGAGAAAACTGACAAGGGGAAAAGATGCAAATGCCCCTCAACGAAAATAAGGAGCAAAGAGGGGTTGTAAACGCAACAACAAGTCCTCGGGGTTCCCTTTCAGCAATTTTGGTGTAATTCACACGTGGAAAGGTGAGAAAAGAATGAAAGATGACTTTGAAATGCGACCTGCGTCTGTCACCGGCCAGTTCGCTGCTGAGCTGTGGAAGTCGTTCCCATCCCCTCAGGTGAATGAGATTAAGGCATTTACAACCCCGATCCACGCGATTTTGGGGGGGGTTAAAGCCACCTTTAAATGGTTTTTGACAGGACAAAGCTGTTTTCCTCCACCCCATTCCCCTTCTTCGCCTAGCACCCCGCAAGTCGCTTGGAATTTTCCTTCCGTCGCAAGCCACCTTTCCCCTAAAATCCCTTTCCCTTCCCTAGGAAAAGGCTTCTCTTCACGCAAACAACAACAATTATAATAATAAAGAAGAATCCGAAGAATTTCTCTATTAAAAAGAGGCTCTGGCGAGGTCCCTGCTCCCTGGCTCCAGGTCTGAGGCTGTTTTCCTTGGAAATTGGGAGGAATGCTAAACGCCTCGTCTAGCAGAGAGTAAATTGTGTGCGGGGCTCTAGGCACGGCTCCCAAGTTGCCCTTTCACCCCTTCACTTTATATGTTCCTCTTATTAAGGAGAAAAATGGTTCAATATGTTGGAATTTTTGGGGGCAAAGCCGGGAAGGAGAAAAAGGGAATGAAGAGTGGAAGGGCATTTTCTGAATAGCTTTAGCAAACCCTTCGGAAGGGTTACGTCGAAAATCGATGTTGTGGCTCAGATCCCTGACAGCTTCTTCCCCCGGGTTTTGACCAAAATGGGATCTGTGAACCCTTCGGAGGTGACAAAAATGAGCCAGAAACATGGAAAATAATATCCCCGCGTTGAAGATGTGTTTCCTTTCCCTCCTTAAACGCTTTGTTATTTGCTATTAAGTAGCTAAAAGAAATTTTCGGCTCGAAATGCTGAATTCTTGATGAGAACAGAATTATTTGGGGATTTCGTCTCCCTTCTCCAGCCTCTGCAGCTTCTTGGCTCGTATTCTCAGTTCTGCTTCAAGGGGTAAATGGATTAATTTAAGGTAAGAGTCGGGGGTGGTGGTGGGAAGCTCAAAGCAAGAAACGATGATTTAAAAACGGATATTTGAAACTTCCTTAGTTAAAAAAAAAGGGGGGAGGTTGCGGGGGGGGCGGGTTAAAGCAGCACTTGAGCTCCACTCAGCGTCTCTTTTCGGTTTGACTCCTTAGCAATATTTTGTAAAGAAAGTGAAGAAAGTTGTGAATTTTTTTTCTTTTTTTTTTTTTAAAACCCTCCCCCCCCCTCTCCTTTTCTCTTTTTATTTGGGTCGCTCTTTAAAATCGCGATTGGCTCCAGGTGAAGATGTCAGCGAGCCACGATTAATCTGAGGGAGCAGCTGAAATATTGATAAGGAAAGGAGAGGAGAGGAGGGGAGGGGAGGGGGGGGGGGGAGGGAAGAGGAAAAAAATAAAAAAAAAAAAAGGGCAAAAACGGAAATCAAATGAAAAGTAGAGGGCACAGAAGAGAGGGAAAGGAAAACACATCCTGGAGCAGCGAGCATTACAGAAGCCCCCTGAGGAAATGCCTGCTTGATGCAGCCTGTCTGGACGGGCTGGGAAATTTCACTTCAACGCCGCTCTGGAGCTCCCCAAATTTAATCTCTCCTCTTTGGCAAAGCTGCAGCGGCAGGGTAGTAACCCAGGACTGGTGGGGAGTTCTCTTTTTGGGTCTCAACCTGGATTTTTACAAGCGGGGCTGCCACTGGTTGAGGGGAAAGGGTATAAAAGGTGAGTCGTTTAAATACTAGGACTAAGAATAAGGGAGAAGCGAGTCTAAAAGCAGCTTTAAGAGGCCCTTTTATGATGCGATTGATACAGAACCCACAGCAGCCTTCTGAATGCTGCCTCCAAATAGAATTTATTGATAATTATATGAGGGTGGTGATGGGGGGAGAGCTAAAGAGGGGGGGGTAAAACCCCCTGATACGTAAATCCTCCACCCTAGAAAGTTCACTGGCTGAACAAAATCACCTTCTGCCTCCCCTCTTACAACCTCCCCCCAGTCGCAAGCTCAGCAGCAAAAGAAACTGGAATGCGTTAGGAGGGGAGGAGGACAGCGAAAAGGAATTGTACTTATCAGAAACACATTGTCCCTTTTTGGAACCGGCTGCCCTTCTGTGCCAGCTGGCCGCCCAGGAAAGGCTCCAAAAATCAATAAAAATAAAAGGGGGGTGGGGGGGAGCTCTATGGGCAGAGAGATGATTTTGCTTTTTGCAGAGCCCGGCTGTAGGTTTGGGTTTGTTTTGTTTTATTTTGGTGTGATTTGTTTGTTTTCAGGTTGGTTAGGATTTGGGGGGGGCTTTGGGTTTGTTTCGGGTTTTTTTAGGTTTTGGTTTGTTTGGGGTTTTTGTTCGTTTGTTTTTTGTTTATGAGCTTTTTTGTGTTTTTTTGTTTTTTGTTTTGTTTTGTGGGGGGTTTTTTTGTTTGTTTTTCTTTTTCCCTCTCTGCATTTATTTTCAGATGTTTCAAAGCTGCTTTTGGGGCAGGGTGGGGGATCGCGGAGGTGTTTCCCTGCTCTTTGACATTGCTGGGAGTAAGGGAAGGTGTTCAATGGGATTATCACCCCTGGATTGGGAAGCGGAGACAGCGGTGGGAGCTCCTTCATTAACCAACGGAGAGTATTCCGTGATTAATTCATGTCTGGGTTATTTTGAAGCCGGACAAAGCTCCCTGGCTGCAACATTGAGACCTCACAGGTTTTCCTGAAAAGCTTGAGGGGAAAAAAAAAAAAACCAAACCCCCCACCCCAGAGTGCCGATCGCTTGCGCGCAACTCTGAAGCGTGTTTCTACCTCTGCAAGATGATTTTTCCGTAGTAAATTCTGTGTAAATGCCTAATTTTGCCGGTCCCGGGCTGGGAAGGGAAAAAGAGCAGCACTGAGAAGGTGATAAAGGCAGAGGTAGGGGAAGGAGAATCCTTCTTCTTAACGATGCACTAATTACAGTGAGCTAATTGCTTTCTGGCGCTTTCCAAAGGGAATAAAGACCTAAACTCGTAGCAAAAAAATCCTTATCGGATGTTTTAGCGAGCGCAGGTTTCTTTCTCCATCACATTTTGGACTGTCGTTGTTAATGTATGTAACGATGATTGGGGGGGAGGGGAGGAGTAGAGGCAGAGGGGGAAAAAAAATCCCTGTTCATCAGGAGATTATCAAGTCTTAGAAGTATAGAAGAGATGAGCTTTATCCGAAGCAGTTCGACAAGCCTAGTGGGGGTTTATTGGTGTTTGGAAGGATATTTCCGCTCGCTAATTTTATTTTCCTTTTTTTTTNTCAAAGCAAAGAAGGTTCTTTCCCCGAGGAAGGGGAATCCAAAAAGCAAAACCGCAGCGTTTGTGAAAGCAGAGAAACAAAACTCGGCTTTATGAAGTCCTGCCTATTAATTAGCTCTTAGTTACCGGGGAGCCCTTTAAAAGGCACATTGAATGCTTCGTGGCTTCTCTGTAATTGCTGATCTTTAAGCAAGACTGGGTTTCCTATAGATCCCGATCTAATTTGGTTTGTTTTCTTGGTTTCAGGTCGATGTTAGGACCTTTAAATACACCCCTTAAACAAGTAAGGATGTTTCAGACTGTCCCAGACACTTCGTCTTACGTCAAGGTAAGACATGACAGCATCTTTAAACAGGTAATGTCCAAAGTTACAATCCTCCAAAATCTCATCGTATCAATTGCAAACTTTGTTCCTATTCTCACTGATTTTAGCAGAGGCAAGAAAAAAAAAAAAAAGAGAGAGAGAGAAATCTTTCTCTTCATCAAGAACACAGTTAAAAGTCTCAAGTATCCCAGTTATCATTGTGGAGCTATGTGGGATTGAGCTTAAAGCTGTATCATCAGGGATCAGCAATATGTTAAAGTGGTTTTGGTGTTTATAACTGGTTGATGTTTGATGGTTTGTGTTGTAACTGGTGTTAGGCTGAGAGCATCCCGAATAGTATTATAGCAGTGGGTTGCTGCTCTGAAAGCAATAAGACAGCAGTGGTGAGCTACCAGCCTTATATCATAATGGTTTCTTAAATTGGCTTCCAATTTTCTGATTTCCTAGATACCATTTAGCCCCAAACCAGAGCTAAGTGTCATTTAATATCTCTCTCTTCTTTTCTGCCCAACTCCTGCATTCAATATGCAAGATGATATCTCAAGTGATGGGGCTTTGAAAGGTACATTTCCAAATGGATTTAGGGGGAGGGAGGGAAGTATTTAATGAGTTAAATCAAAACATCTCTTCCAGTCACTGAAGAAGTGAGTTGTCACACCAGGCAAGGCAATATAACACTGGGATTCCTTCCAGTCTTATGGTTTTCCTTGTGTGATGCTTTCATATAATTCATGAGGAAAGGACTTNTAGTTTATTGTTTAATTATTAGCGGTGAGAAAGGTTCTTTAAATCAAGCGAGGCCGGTGGGTTAATGGTTCGGGCTGGTTTCAATGAGTCGCGCAAGGCAACTGCTACAAGTCAATAGGGTTAACTGGTCTCGACATGAAAACACGAGTATT
>WBNM01025524.1:198455-209240 GCA_013399055.1 Ramphastos sulfuratus
ATCTCATCGTATCAATTGCAAACTTTGTTCCTATTCTCACTGATTTTAGCAGAGGCAAGAAAAAAAAAAAAAAGAGAGAGAGAGAAATCTTTCTCTTCATCAAGAACACAGTTAAAAGTCTCAAGTATCCCAGTTATCATTGTGGAGCTATGTGGGATTGAGCTTAAAGCTGTATCATCAGGGATCAGCAATATGTTAAAGTGGTTTTGGTGTTTATAACTGGTTGATGTTTGATGGTTTGTGTTGTAACTGGTGTTAGGCTGAGAGCATCCCGAATCGTATTATAGCAGTGGGTTGCTGCTCTGAAAGCAATAAGACAGCAGTGGTGAGCTACCAGCCTTATATCATAGTGGTTTCTTAAATTGGCTTCCAATTTTCTGATTTCCTAGATACCATTTAGCCCCAAACCAGAGCTAAGTGTCATTTAATATCTCTCTCTTCTTTTCTGCCCAACTCCTGCATTCAATATGCAAGATGATATCTCAAGTGATGGGGCTTTGAAAGGTACATTTCCAAATGGATTTAGGGGGAGGGAGGGAAGTATTTAATGAGTTAAATCAAAACATCTCTTCCAGTCACTGAAGAAGTGAGTTGTCACACCAGGCAAGGCAATATAACACTGGGATTCCTTCCAGTCTTATGGTTTTCCTTGTGTGATGCTTTCATATAATTCATGAGGAAAGGACTTCATTTGGCTTTGCTGCTATTGGTTAGTGCCAGATACTGCTAGATCCTGCCCTCTGAGTGGTTGTTTGAATATATAAATATATACAAATTTGATCTTAGAAGGTATTTTAATGGGCTACTTCTACCTAAAGATGAAAACAAACTCCAAAGAAGGGCTCACACAGCCTTGTATCTTTATGCCTCCATCAGGTACCCCAAAGAAGGGCTGGCACAGCTTTGTCCCTTTATACCTCCATCAAGTACCCCACAGAAGGTCTGGCACAGCTTTGTCCCTTTATACCTCCATCAGGTACTCCACAGAAGGGCTGGCACAGCTTTGTCTCTTTATGCCTGCATCAGGTACCCCAAAGAAGGGCTGGCACAGCTTTGTCTCTTTATACCTCCATCAAGCACCCCACAGAAGGTCTGGCACAGCTTTGTCCCTTTATACCTCCATCAGGTACTCCACAGAAGGGCTGGCACAGCTTTGTCCCTTTATACCTCCACCAGGTACTCCACAGAAGGGCTGGCACAGCCTTGTCCCTTTACCTCCATCAAGTACCCCACAGAAGGGCTGGCACAGCTTTGTCCCTTTACCTCCATCAGGTACCCCACAGAAGGGCTGGTACAGCTTTGTCCCTTTACCTCCATCAGGTATTCCACAGAAGGGCTGGCACAGCCTTGTCCCTTTATACCTCCATCAAACACTGTATCATATTTGACATCATCTAAGTTCTTTTCCACAGCAGCTCCCAAGAATGTAAATAAAGCAAGCCTGGGACATCTGGGTTACACGTTTAAGGCCATGCAACATGCAGGGGAAATCTAAACCACAAACCTCCTCTTCTCCATGAAGAAACACAGAAGGGTGTTAGCTAGGGCTGGGTGGGTAATTTGTAATGTGTAATTCAGTACAGGAATTCAGTTTGTTATTATTCCCCCCCCAACATTTTAATCAAAGATTCATGCACCAAATGTGATTTTTCACATCCCTATACACTGGGAATTATTCACTGAATGATTTCTGTGCCCAATCCCTAGGCTATGGCTCTTTGTTAGGACTATCAGCATTTGAAATGGGGGTGTGGTGGGATGGCTCCTGGGTCGTGTGGCTTTACTTGTATTCCTTGACTGGGTGAACTTGTGCAGCTCTCTGGGCAAGGTTTCTAGACCAAATCTGACCAGGATCAGTCTGGATTGCACATTCAGTTGGTATCCCCCACAGCACACTCCTAACTCAATGTTTCAGGGCATGTTGGTGATTTAATTTTGTTTATTAAGCCTGTAGAGCTTTAGAGTAGAATCTGGAGGATAGAAACTGTGGGAAACAGAAATTTAAGTCTCACTAAAGCAAAACCACTCCAAGTCCAAGTGAAGAAAGATGTTGGACACTGCATGTTTGGCTTTTACATGAATGTCTATGTGGGAAGTGATCTGAGCTGTTTTCTGTTTACAATGAAGAGATGAAGGTTCCTTTGACATCCTATCTTATGGTATTGTTGCCTTTGGTCAGGAGACTACACCCAGCCCCTGCTCCAGTCAGCAGCAGAATTCCTTTTGAATTAAGTGGAACCAAGATCCAGGCCCTAAATAATGTCACATCCCAGCTGGGTTGGGTGAGCCTCTCCACCACTGTGTTGTGAGAGGCTTCTCATCACAGTCCTGCAGGCAGAGTGCTTGGACTGCTCTCTCTTGCCATAAGCTTGGGACTGGACTTGCATCCAGTGTTTCAGAGGTGAAGGCATAAATGAGCTGTGTGATGCTGACCTTTTCTTCCAACCCTTCATCATCAGCTGCCATCATTCTGGGCAAGGACCTTGACTTTGCTGTTTGGTCTGTAAGTCTTGATTCACAGCAGTGAAATGACTTGCTCCTGGACTTAAACTCCACAGGATTCTGACAGGAGTCTCTGAAGACTGAGGCAGTCTCAGGAAACATCTTCCATTGACTCTTAAAGGTTTTAAGTTGGGCAGCTCAGCACTAGTGGTGCAAAATAGGTCGTTCAGAGCAGTGAGGCTGCTCTTTAATGTAGGAACATGGTTAAATGCCATGGGGGTGAGCAGAGGGCTGGAGCTGCTCTGCTATGAGGAGAGACTGAGGGAGTTGGGGCTGTTCAGGCTGGAGAGAAGGCTCCCAGGTGACCTTATTGTGGCCTTTCAGTATCTTAAGGAGGCTACAAGCACGCTGAGGAGGGACTTCTTAGGCTGTCAGGTAGGGATAGGACTGGGGGGAATGGAACAAAGCCAGAAATGAGGAGATTCAGCCTGGATGTTAGGAAGAAGTTGTTCAGCATGAGGGTGGTGAGGACCTGGAATGGGTTGCCCAGGGAGGTGGTGGAAGCCTCATCCCTGAAGGTGTTTAAGGCCAGGCTGGATGAGGCTGTGGGCAGCCTGATCTAGTGTGAGGTGTCCCTGGGCATGGCAGGGGGGTTGGAACTGACTGATCCTTGTGGTCCCTTCCAACCCTGACTGATTCTACAACTTTGCTGTTTGGTCTGTAAGTCTTGATTCACAGCAGTGAAATGACTTGCTCCTGGACTTAAACTCCACAGGATTCTGACAGGAGTCTCTGAAGACTGAGCCAAGGTCTTCTGAAGACAAAGGAAACATCTCCCATTGACTCTTAAAGGTTTTAAGTTGGGCAGCTCAGCACCAGTGGTTGTTCAGAGCAGTGAGTCTGCTCTTTGATGTAGGAACATGGTTAAATTCAGGAGAATTAGAACCTTAAACACAAGGGTTAGGATAATCTCTGTCCCCATAGCATTTGGTAACAGCTTCCACTGACTCAAATGCACCCAGAGCCACCAGAGATCATGACAGTGACCAATTCACAGGTAGGAATGGGGCTGAGTGATGATCTAGGCAAGGTGGGTATGGGTGCTTGGTGTTCCTGAGCAGAACCTTTCAACACTGTTCCTCTCTTTGTTCAACTTCAAGTATGAAGCAGGAGCAGGGCACTGCTCAGACTTAGCCAGCATCTGATCTCTGAGGACTTCTGAAGTTGTAGTGGGTGAGAAATTTGGAAAGCAGAAGGCTGACCTCCAGCTCTTCTCTCTCCCAAGGTCTTTTCACGATTATTATTTTCTTTCATATCATTTTTTTTCCAGAAAAACTCACTTGCTTGCCTAGTGGGAGAAAGAATGAGGTTATTTATGACCTTCCTGGGATCCTAGCTGATGATGTGTACACTACCCCTGTTACATAGCAGGAAAAAAAAGCAAGATTGGGGTCAGCATCTTCTATAAATTCTCTCGAACAACTGCATGGTGTAGATAAAGTTCATGTCTGTTCTGTGCCTTGAACTGAAAAATGCTTCATCTCTGGATGTCAGAGCTGAGGGGGAGTTGCTGGCAGGGTGTTTCCCAGGAGCAACAAATTCCCTGCCATACCCCTGGGGTGCAAAATAACCTTCAGGTTGCACTTTCTGGTGCTTTCTGGTTATGGCTTTCCAAATGCCAAAGGGAAGAATGGGACTGAAGGAGGAGAAGGAGGATTTCAGGTTTAAAAGTGTCTGTTTTAACAAGGATGCTTTATGTTGGGTCACACTGGCAAAGTTCAGCTTCTCAAGTGTTGTAACCTTGGTTTGCATCATAGGATGTATGGATCTGTACTGTGTANCTCTAGGACCTCATGCCAGGACTCCCCAATCTTCTCCCTCACACACACCTCTTAAAAAGGCCTTACTGTGATCAAGGGGTAGGAAATCACAACTATAAAAAGTCATTTTGATCCTTTCTGGCTTGTTCTATGTAACTGATGAAGCATTTCTATCCCTCATGCCATTATGGGATGTGCTGATCTGCAAGTACTCAATAACTGACAGTATATCTGAGGGTGCTAATCTCATCTAAACACCAGCATTTGACTTTAGAGAATGAAACATGTCAGATAATTGGGAAATTAGATCTTGAAAGACAGCCCTGGAATCCTGGCTGTAGGGATATGGAAGGAATTAGGGCTCTAAGCAAAGCAACATGACCTCTGAATACTGAATTTTTAATTATTACCATTGCTACAAGTTACTCCAGGCCACAGCAGCCTCCACTCCCCATCTGCACTGCCAGTTTGTGGTTTAATAAGTGTGCAGTGGCTGTAGAAGAATAATTTGGGGGGGTTGTGCTGTTCACCCAAGCTTTTCTTATGTTTATCTCCTCTTCTATCCCTCCCCTCCCTGCACAGTCACTGCTTCTGCTTTCAGTTCCCCAGCTCATAAACCCAGCTCCTGCCCTGCCCTCTCCAAACTCTTAGAGCTCTGCAGGGTTTGGGTGAACCTCCCAGGGCTGGGGTGAACCCTCCAGTTCCAGGATGAACCTTCCTTGCTCCTGAAGCCTCTTTTCCAGGTGCCAGTCCTTCCAGCTTCAGCATCCTAGAGCAGGGCTGAACCTCCCAGAAGTAGTATGGTACTCTTCCACCCCCCTTCTTCTCCTGCAGTCCCTTTTCTGGGTGCCAGCCCTGTCAGTTTGAGGGCAAAGTCTCTTGATCAGTGGGGAAGTCAAAGGAGAGGGCAGCAGCACTCCCCACCCCACAGGAGCAGGTATCCTGGCATCATCCCTGCTCTCCCCTTCCTTTCCACCCTGCAAGCATGGCTCTCCTCGCTTTCCAAACAGATTTCACACAGCCATAACGTTTGTGGTAGAGCACAAAGGAGCATATTCATGGAGGCACAAGAGTCTGGGTGGCTGGAAACAATATTTGGGTTGTTCTTGCCTTTGCTCTGCTTGGAAAGTTGACAGAAGCCCTGGAGAGAGAAGGATTTGGAAGTTGGTTTGGTTTTTTTGTTTTTTTTTTTTTTTTTTTAAGGACAAAACAGTGAGATTTGCTTCAGAGCAAGCAACACTGATAAGCCCTGATATGGGCACATCATTTTCCCCACTGAACAGGTTGCAAGGGAAGGTTCCATGGGTTTCTTTTTTTGCAATAGGGATGATGTCTGATGAATAAGCCAAGGGGAAGATGAGCAGAGGGACCTGTGCCCATCCCACAGCTGCTCAGAGATGCTGGGGGTGTGTGGAGCATACCCAAACCTGCTCTTAGGAACAGCTGGAGGACCTTAGCTCGGCAGAAAAGGGGGGAACAAAGCCTGCAGGGATCGGTTTTATTCTCAGTTTAGCATTTCAGCCCCTCCCATCCTGGTTTGGGAGACCTGGGACCTCCCACCTGGGACCGGGTACCTCCAGAGAAGGTGCAGCTCGCAGTAGCTCTGCGAGCACTGAGGTCGGGATGATTAATCGACTCCTGCTCCTTTCCCTTTTCTCCTTTGGCACTCATTTCTGGAGGCAGAGAAGTTGTTAGACTTTAGCAGGTCGTTGATTAATGCTTTGTGACAACTCAGGGCTTGAGGACTTAGCTCTTGTTTGCACCTCCCTCCCCATTTCAAACAGAAAAAAAATCCCTTTCCATTTCCCACTGTCCAGCCAATCCTGCCTTTCCCCCCCTCCATTCTCAACGTGGGGAAGAGTTGGAATCATTTCACCTCCTCTTTACCTCCAAGACACTGCTTGGATTTTTCTCCTCCTCCTGCTCAAGGTGGAGAAGGGTTGGAATCATTTCACCTCCTCTTTACCTCCAAGACACTGCTTGGATTTTTCTCCTCCCCCTGCTCAAGGTGGAGAAGGGTTGGAATCATTTCACCTCCTCTTTACCTCCAAGACACTGCTTGGATTTTTCTCCTCCTCCTGCTCAAGGTGGAGAAGGGCTGGGATGGCTTCTTCCCTGGTTTACTTCCAGCTGGGATTTGGGTGGAGAAGGTGAGGAAAATGTTGTTTCTCTTCTGGAGAAGGTGGGGAAAATGTTTTCTCTCCTGGCAAGGCAGCATTGAGAAGTTTTCTAAAATAAACCAGCCTCTGGGGCACCAGAGCTGAGCTTTTGGAGCAGTTCTGCCTTTAGACAGCACCAACCAACCTCCCTCCCCACCTTCTGGCTCCGTTTGTAGGAAAGCATCCCCCATCAATATGCTGGATCCAGGGAATTTCACTGAATCATGGACTCATTTTGGTTGGAAAAGGCCTTTCAGTTTATTGAGTCCAACTGCTCTCTAACTCTACCAAGCCTGGTGTTAAACCATGTCCCTCAGCACCACATCTCTGCTATGGATTCCAGCTCTGCGTCTAGGGAGAAAGGAGGGAAAGGGGAGCAAAAAAAAAAAAAAAAAAGGGAAGAAAAATGAATTCTAAAAGAGAGAGGGGGAGGGAAATAATAATCTTCCCTGCAAATCTCCAAATAGCTGAAGTCTGAGGGAACAAATTCAAAGCAGGCTTGGAGGCCTGAAGAAGAGAAGTTGGAGAGAGCGATTCCATTCCATTCAAGCGCATCAAGGGTCTCGCTGGAGTCGTGTTTGGCTAAGGTCAGACGAGACTGGGCTCCTCCAATAAAAATAAATCTCAAATTAATTATGGCCTCAAGCAAGGGGCCAGACATTCAGAGCCAGTGTGCTGCAGCCTGGGATTTTTTTTTGGTGCTGTTTCTTCTTTTTTTTTTTTTTTTTGGCCTTTCAGTATTTTTGTTTGCTCAATAATTGCAGGCTGCAGGAGGAAAAGAGGGCAAGGGGCTGGTTTCCTGGGACATGGAGCTCAAATAAAACCAGTCAGCACACTGCTTTTACCCCACTCTTTTGAGAGGCAGCTTCAAAACATCTTCTCCCCACTGCTTTCCAGACGTTCTGTTTTCCTTAGCAGCGATCAGCAGGGAATAACTTTCCAGCTTCAAACTCCCAAATCCCAGAGGTTGTTCCTGTAGGCCAAGAAGCAGGAGGGACCCAATCCTTTATTTGTGGGGCTAGAAAACTCCACTGCTTCATTTTAGTGCTCTAGCAGAGGTTTGCCCATTTAGCTTTGTTTAGAATCAAGATGAATTTCTATGGATCAAATCCCAGGGTTGTAGTTTTGGGGTGGTTTGTTTTGTTGCTTTGGGGTTGTTGTTTGTTTGTTTTTTCACTTGTGAGAAGATGAATTTTAGAGCATAAACAAAACATAGTGAGTTTTGCATCCCACCATGGAGCTAGTGCTGGAGAAAACTCAGGTCTGAATGTTTTAAATGTTTTCTGAAGCTGGTGGAGTCAAGACTGGAGAAGATTAGACCCTGACCTTCTGCAGATACAGCTGTGGGGGAGAAAAATGTTAGTAAATATTGTAAATATGATAGAGATTAGACAATAGATGTGAATTTATATATATATAATATGGAGATACAGCTGTGGGGGAGAAAAATGTTAGTAAATATTGTAAATATGATAGAGATTAGACAATAGATGTGAATTTATATATATAAAATATGGAGATACAGCTGTGGGGGGGAGGAAAATGATAGTAAATAGTGTAAATATGATAGAGATTAGACAATAGATGTGAATATATATATAAAATATGGAGATACAGCTGTGGGGGGAGGAAAATGATAGTAAATAGTGTAAATATGATAGAGATTAGACAATAGATGTGAATATATATATATAAAATATGGAGAAACAGCTGTGGGGGGAGGAAAATGATAAAAAATAGGGTAAATNATACAGCTGTGGGGGAGAAAAATGTTAGTAAATATTGTAAATATGATAGAGATTAGACAATAGATGTGAATATATATATATAAAATATGGAGATACAGCTGTGGGGGGAGGAAAATGATAGTAAATAGTGTAAATATGATAGAGATGAGACAATAGATGTGAAATATATATTAATATATAATATATATATAACATGCACACCAATATACCTAGCACAAGGTGTGCAAATGCCTGTCTAAAGAAAGCTAATTAAGAAAAAAATTTTTTGTCCCACTTAGTGGATAATTAATGGGAAATGAACCATTTTCTAGCCATATAATCAAGGTGTGGTTGGTTTCTGGGGCTCCCCCTCCCCTATTCACCCTCTTAGCTCAAACCACCGTCGCAGGCTGGGAGTTACCCAGAGCTCAGCTGGTGCTGTTTGGGTAAGAAATAAGGCAAACTCTTTTCCCATGCTCCAAAAAGGAATCTTTCTGAGCTGCAAGGCAGGTTTGCATGATGTTTATTCCTCTAGAATAAGTAGACTGCTTTAATTATGAAGTGATGAGTGCTAATCCTGCCTGAATCGGTGAGGGAAAATCCACATCTTTGAGGTTAGGTAGTCCCAGGAAGGTCTGAGGTTGAACTACACCAAGAAATTAACTCCTTTGATACTGGATGTTCCAAATTCCCCCTAAAATCCTTATTCATTTCAGCCTGATCACACAGATCCAGCAGATTTCCCCTCCTCTGTGTGAGGCTGCACTCGGTGTAACGCAATGGGAAGGATAAAGAAAGGAAGTGGGGAGATGCCAAATCTCAGACTAATTAAAAAGGTGGCTGAGGAATTTCATTTCATTCATAAACGGGGTGAAAAACAACAACAGCAAGTGAGGAGGAGCCGATTTCTACCAGCCTGTCCCAGTGGAAACGCCTGAAATCTTCCTCGGCTGCCAAGACCAAATGCTTTCCCAGATGTCTGGTGGTAACCACATGAAACAGATCTTGATTCCTTTACATATGCATCCCAAAATCGGGCATTGCTCAGCATCCCCTGCCCAGCCACGGTTCTTACTCTCCCCTCCCTCTGTTCCCTCTCACTCCAAGAGTTTCGCTGCCCAAAATCACCTTGCATGATTCAGAGCTTGGCACACGGAGGTTACGAATATTTCAGCTTTTCCCAGGGAGTTCGAGATAACATTAAGGATTTTTTTTTGTGTGTGTGTGTGTTTAAGACAAGGAAAAACGGAAAAGATGAAGCAAAGCTGCCATTGTTCCATTTGTTGGGAGGAAAACGTATTGGTTGTTACAGTGCTTAGCATCTTTATCTCTTGGACTCGTCTTAAAACCGACTTTAGACCAAACACAAGAGGTAAACCCGGGATCAGCCCCGGCAGACTCAATCTAATGAGCGACCTGAGGTCGCTTCGTTTTGAGCCATCCTCAGACATGCAAAATACCCCGGGGCGGGGGTGGGTGGCGGTGCTGTGTTCCCGGTGCCCGTCTGGCTATAAAATGCAGTGTTAGGCTCCTAAAATATCCCTAGGTGGGCTGGAAGCGGGGTAGGGGGTGGGGTGGGTAGGCTCTGGTTTGACATCTTCCAGCCTTTGGGATCCACTGGGGATGCAGGGCTTGGGCTGGAGAGGGAAGAATGGGGTTTGGGAAAAGTTGGGCACGTTTTCAGGTGGGCTTCTCCCCCCATCTTCATCCCACCCAGGACCTGTCAGTCACACAGCCTAGGCCCCAAAACCTTCTGTGAGGTCCAGAGGCTCCTTCCACGGTGTATTTCTCCTTCGGTGGTTAAAATTCTCAGCCTGTCCTCTCCTTCACCCCCCCACCCCCGTTGTTTTTGGGGTTGTCTAGAGAGGAAACTATTTGGGCTTTGAGAGGATGTGTTTCACTCTCTTCCCTTTAACCTCTTTGCTTTTCTGCTTGCTGCAGCAGCTGCCATGTGGTAAGGGTGAAGGGCGAGTGGAGAGGAGAATATTTACGGGCCGGGGAGGGGGGCAAGACGCAGAGGGCAGGGGGGGAAAAAAAGAGTAATGAGGAAGGCAAAGGGTTAACCGTGATTTCTTTTAATTGAACTCCAGTTCTTGTGGCCCTAGGCAAGGGGGGGACCTGACCCCGCTAGCAGCATCCAGATGTGCTGCTCTCCGGGGACCCCAGCGCAGACCCCTGGATTGTAAAGCAGACAGGGGGGAGGATGAGGAAGGGACGCTGGGGGAGAGGGAAGGAGGGAGGTCGGGCTGTCCCCTCTGCTTCATCCCGCCCCCCACCCCCTCCCCATCTCCTTTTCACCTTCCTGGCTGCAGACGGCCTCAATCGCTGGCAAGCAGCAAAACCCCCAAACCTCCAGGTCTGGTCACGTTCAGTCCCCGTGTCTGCAGCTGAAGTTAAAAATTGTGGCTGAATTGATGAGGCTAATTTTGGAGAAAGGAGAGGGGGGGGAGAGGGAGGGAAAGGAGGGGAGGGGGAGGAGGGGCGAAGTGGGGGATCTACAGCTCTCTCCTGCCAGCGTCGGGCTGGGAGAAATCAAGTATTAATCCAGCATCCCTGCCGCAGCCGTGTTAGAAACACTAGTGGTATTATTGCATTTCCCTTTTGGAAGGGGCGGGTGCAAGATAACTTTTGGATGTA
>WBNM01025526.1:11145-21524 GCA_013399055.1 Ramphastos sulfuratus
CAGGTCCCTCTGGATGGATCCCTACCCTCTAGCAAGTCGAGTGTGCCACACAGCTTGGTGTCATCTGCAAACTTGCTGAGGGTGCACTCAATTCCTCTGTCCATGTCACTGACAAAGATGTTAAACAGCACTGGTCCCAGCACTGACCCCTGAGGGATGCCACTTGTCCTCTTTCATGCCACTTCCTCCCTCTTTCATGTCTTCCCACTGCAGGCTCCTATCCTAATTCCTCCTAGTCCAAGACGGACTTTTATCCCCTCTTTTTTGGGCAAAAAAAGTCCATCCTTGAGGCTATTTTCCCTCTTTGGCACACTTACCAGGGATCCAACTGCTCACTGGCTAAAACAATACAAAAGTAAAAATCCCCATGTCGTACCCAGTAGCGTGCTCACAGCAAAAGCCTGCTGCAGCCATTCTGAGATGAGTGTAATTACAAATCCACACAGCAAAAAGTTGACTCCCTTTTTCAGTGGAGAGAGCCTCCAATGTTTGCAAAGTAAGGACAAAAATGGGCTTGTATGGAATGGCAGGCACAGAAATTCACAGGGCTGGCCTCCAAGGGATTTGGAATCATTCATGTCTCCTTTTAATTGTTAACATAATCTAAGTGAACAAGACAGCTGACAGTATGCTCTGAATTTCTTAAGAGGATGAATATTTTATTTAACTTTCAAGCAAATCCACCCATCCACCAGTAATTTTTCAGAAAGTTAATTCTGTATTCACCACAAAGCCAAACAGCAGGATTCTGCCTTCATATATTTAAATCAAATGAGCTTGCAAAGGAAACTGAATATGCCACAATGCACAGATTCCCCTGCCAGTGCTTTAAGCTTTAAAAGCAATACACATCCCTAGATACGTTTGACTGATGGGAACTCCTATCTTTTACCAGAGCCATACTATCTCTAACTCCTCAGGAGGCAATAGCTACCTTAATATTGTGGTGTTCAAATGACTGCTTAGGCCAAGTTCAAAGCACAAAAAAGCCTACTGGTTGTGAATCAGATCCAGCTCAATCCCCTCTCCCTCCAGACAATATCACAACCCAGGAAATTATTGCATAGGTAAGTTAAAATCATTTTCCATCTCCTACTCTCCTCCTCTATTATCCCATACAGTCCTGCCTTTCTTGCCTCTTGTTATTTTCACAGGAGTCAATAAATTGCTTTGCAGCAATTTTACAATTTCTTCTATTATTCCCTTGTTTCTTTAGCAAGCAGTAAATAACTCTACCTATTATGAAAGTGTTCTGTAGAGGCTAATTGCAGGCACAGGTTAGAATTTCATATGTGTCTTAAAATCTGGAGGTCTATAGCTGCATTTTCTCTGTTCCAGAGAAGAGCACTGTGTTGTTTTGGTTTTTTGTTGTTTGGTTTGGGTTTTGTTTTTTTTTTTTTCCTATTATTTAGGGAAGCAGTATAGGGCAAGATTGTTCAGTAATGAAACTCAGCAGAAAGCTAAAACATTTGTCTCAATATTATGAAAAAATAACAAAGAACAAGACTGATAGTCACAAGTAATATGCTCTGATTTCAAAAGCATTGCCCCAGATTTGCGTCTATATAGAAGAGGCTCATTTCTCAGGCTTGCATCTCTTTAAGGTGCTTGCAATTATTACTCATATAATGATTGCAGATTGAAATACATAGATACTTAAGCAGGACAAATATTTTAATTTCTTTCATTATGCAAGGTATGTGTGCAAAGAGAGGTATGGGGTTTTTTTTAAATAAACAGGATTTGATTGAAAATTTATACTATATTTTGAGCAGCTTTTAAAGATCAGTATTCCATTCTCCATAGCTATTACCTATAACAGACTCATCAATCCAGTGGTGCTGAAATAGTTTAAGCAATTCTAAAATACAGCAGCAAATGTAGGTTTCAATGTAACATAAAGCTCCACACAGAAAGCATTTGAAGACTTTGAACATACCTTATTCTGAGCTATTTCCCTCAGTCCTTCCCAGCTGTATATTTTACTACAGTTCTTGAGCTCAAGTAGTGGAGATTTTTTAGTTGTTAGGCAGTATTTTCGTAACATTGCCTATCAGCCTTCTATGGAGGGCAGGAAAAGCAACACCTGTGCACTTTCTGAAGGCTTCTTTGGGCAGGTTGAAATGACCACATGATGAGCAGAGGGACAAAAATAAAGGAAAGGGGGGGGAAAAAGAAAATAAAGAGTGCAAGTGAGAGAAGAGCAAAGTGAAAGCTTATTTTTAAATTCCCATCTTGCCTAGAAGACTTACAAAATTCCAAAGTGTAGCCCACATTTAATGGTGCCTTTATAATCTCAGTTTGGGTGTGGTTTTGTTTGGGGTTTTTTGGTGTTTATTTTTTTCTGTGCTACACAATGAAGTTATTTACTTATGTGAAACACTGCTCTATGTCAGCTCCAGGCTAGGAGACCAACAACTTATACTGACCTTGGCAACATTACAGGACCTGCCACATCAAAATGAACTGTTCTTGAATGTCTCCAGTGTATTATGTGCAAATGTGTTTTCCTTTAGTGCTGGGCCTGTAACCTTTCTTGGCTTCTCTTTTTTTTTTTTTCCCTGGAAGACACATACTGTTCTGGTACCAAATAGATAGTAACAAGCTTGTTTTCATAGAAAATGGAACCATTACTATGACAGCTGACAAAGTTCTGGGATGTATTCTCTCTTGGTAATAACTCTGCAGATACTTAATTTTCTCCCATTTGACTACAAAAATGATTTACAGAGGCAGGAAGGATAAGGATAGAAAGCTAACCAAATTCAGCTTCAATCCACTCTTTAGTCTGCTCAAACTCTGGGCACAGATTCATCAGCAATGCCTTTTGTGTTTTCAGGAATGATGGAATTAGTAGTGCATAGGTCCCAGCACTGAATTTGCAGACACTTAGAGCACAAACAGAACTAAGAAATTTCCTTCCTTTCTCTGTGTAACATCCTGGAGTGTAAACCTGAACAGCAGCAAAAGCATCAGGAGATCTTCCAGAACCAAGTATGAGAGACTCTGTAAAAAGAAAACCCTAGAAAAGGAAAATTGGTGGACCTGGGAGGGCTTATTGACCCCTCAGTTTCTATATATCCCTAGTCACTTCTACATCCAAAATATGAGTGAGAAATAGGTCTACACCAGCCCTCCTTATATTCCTGTCTTTCCATATTAGCAATTTGCATTCTATCAAATTAAAACAGGTATGCAGAAGCTTGAAGAGACATGTGGCAAACGTCAACCATGTCTTGAAGGCAGAAGAATTACACAGAATCAAGAATCGTTGAGGCTGGCAAAGACCAGCCTGGAAGAGAGGGTTGAAGCAGCTCTCCTATGAGGACAGGCTGAGAGAGTTGGGGCTCTTCAGCCTGGAGAAGAGAAGGCTTCCAGAAGACCTTATAGTAGCCTTCCAGTATCTGAAGGGGGCCTACAGGAAGGC
The DNA here is from genome assembly GCA_013399055.1 of Ramphastos sulfuratus. NCBI lineage: Eukaryota > Metazoa > Chordata > Aves > Piciformes > Ramphastidae > Ramphastos > Ramphastos sulfuratus. The sequence goes on from WBNM01025526.1 coordinate 14,573, forward strand.
TGGGGAGGGACTATATACAAGGTCTTGCAATGACAGGACTAGGGACAATGGGTTTACACTGGCAGAGGGANAGATATGCATGCAAGGATGTGTTTATATGTACAGACACCCTTCAGGACTTCACACAATAGCAACTAACCTTACTAACACTGCTGACTACCAGTCCAATGCAAAAACTCATTGTCCGGAGGAGGGAGGCACTCATCCCTCCTCCAAATCATGGTCTGGTGGTTTGGGTTTTTAAATTTTCTAATGTTGCTTTTAAGTACTGCCTATGGGTGAATGCAGTCATGGCTCTAACAAGTTGTTTTTTAATCTGTCTTAGACATTGCAACCTGTTTCAGTATGTAGTTCTGCATCTGTTTGTGCTTCTGGGCTTGATGTGAACATATGCACCACCCATGCTCAGTGTAGGAGGAAAATAATATTCTGAAAGAGTTTTTGATAAATAGGGTTTTTTTTTAAGTTCTAGTAAGTTTGGACCCACACTATCCTCAAGGTGTGTATGGAAAGAGGAATAAAAAAATACAGCGATGGAGCTGTGATACCTAGGAAGCTCAAGGGCACTTTTCCTGTGTGATTGCATTCCTCTAGCATTCTTCTCTGTGGTTTTTAAACAACAGCTAAAGGAAAACTCTTTGGAGCAAGGAGACAGTTTAAATGAGTATTTGTTTAGATCTTTGTGGCCATAGTGCTGAAAGGGATTTAAATTGTTATGATGTAGTTAAATAAATGCTGTCACAAGAGCTAAAGTTGCCTGTTATAACTGCCTGTTTGCATTCCTTACAGCTTCCTTTCAGGCTGACATTCTTTCATGATTTCATAGATTTGCCTAAATCTATATTTTTTTTGTGCAAATGTAATCTATTTTTTTTAATACACTTTTCCTGATCTAGACCATTTTTTCTGAATTGTTCCCCAGTAACTATAGTTAGCAATAGAAATCTGTCAGGGAAATAAACCCCATGCAGAAATATACTTGAGCTTTCCAGTGGGAAATAACTGGAACAGAGATAAAGCTTAAAATCAAAATTTGAATGATAAACCATAAAAAGGGCCAGTCAATATTTTAACAATATTCATAAAATAGTCAACATTACTGTCATGGTAATCAAACAACTTAACTGGACAGTAAGACTGCATACATCTGACTGTAGGAATGGAGAGACTTGCCTCGTTCAGCAGTGCCTCTTTCTCTTTTAATGGAGGGAGTCTGACCTCTGTGTATGGAACAGGGTGCACAAAGAAAGACAACAGAGTGTCTCTCATGGCAACTATTTCCCTGTTTTTCTTCATCATTATAAAACATAAGATGTGATGATGATGATGATGAAGAAGAATATAATTTCTCTCTTTCTTAAATAAATTAAAAATTAATATGTATGATAGTTTGGGAGTTCCCTGCNTCTTTTCCATTTTTGAACTGACTCCAACATGAGTACTAGTGGCCAAAGAGGCAAGACTTCAGCCCTCAGTCAGGTAGAATAGGTAGAAAAGCATGGCATTTAATGTCTCTTTAATATTATTAATTTCACCCTTGGTTTTGTTCCCAGGCTGGCTGGTGGCAATCTCACAAGTCATCAGTAATTGCCATGTTGAATTTGCAGAAGACAAGTGAATACCAGGCACTTAAATAAAGGAAAATGCAGTGCTCGTATTTCTGGCTAAAACAAGGAAAAGAAGGAACTAGAGACTTGCAGATATATCAGCTTAGCTTCAGTTTCAGGGGGAAAAAAAAGAAATTGTAGGGAAAGAAATCATGCAGTCAACTATTTTTAAGCACCCTGAATTAAAAACAAAATAAAAAAAAAATAGAAAAGCTAAAGAAAACATGGATGAGTCTGACAAATCTTTCTTTTGCCAAATCTAATTGCCTTATGTGACATGGAAACACTGTGATAGAAGGGAAGCAAAAGATGTCACATCTTGGCTTCTAGCACTGTTTTGAATGACATGTTCATCATCAAACTAGGGGAAGCACATGAGGGTGAGAGCAAAAATAGTTGGAAAAAAATGTAATCAACCTAAAGTTATTCATGAGCCACTGGCAAAATGAAAAGGTATCCTGGGCAGACTCTCTGGAGTCTGCTAATATTTAATATTTTCTTTACCAATAGATGACTGGACAGAGTATTAAAATTGAATTTTCAGACAACACCAAAAGCTTTTAATGGGACTAAACAAGAACCAGTCAGTCTGCTATGTGCAAGATTTATATCTCAAAATGTTCTTGACACTTTTATATGAAGAAAAAAAAAAAAGAAGTATGATTTTGGGAACAAATGCAGACATTTACATTTAGGAGAAAATAGCTACATAAATACATGTAAGAGAATTGCAAAATGGTATCACATGGTTATTTTTGAATCATAGTCTGATCTGCAACCTCAGGTTGCTGCAATAGCTGACTGGGATGCAGAGACGAAGTCAAGCTCATGAGAAAGGAGTCTCCTGCTATACATGGTACTGATAGAGCCATAGTTCAGGTACTTCTGGTTTTCAGCTTCACATTTTTGAACAGTTGTCAAAAGATTAGAGGAGACAATAACCAGAGATTTGAGGAAGGCTGGCTCTGAGGAAAGGTAAATGGCTCCTTAGCCTAAAGAGGAAAACACCACATGAGGGACTGAAGTCTCTGAATATGAAAAAGGCAGGTTCAGAGGAGCAGGGAAGGGCAAGTGTGTTCAGAGCTAGGAGGACAAGTAACAAGCTTAAATGGCAGAGGGACATATTCCCAAGCTGCATTAATGAAGGTTTCTAAGGGTAAAAGTCAGAATCAGTTGTCTAAGAATGTTGTGGAGATGCCTTTGAAAGAACTGGTGGCACTGCTCCTTGCTAGGAGTGATGAGGGCATAAATGATCTTCCTTGAGCAGGAGAAGGGGCTATAAGCCCTATCATTTTAGGCAGGCCCAATAGAAATATTAACAACTGATTCTTGCCTGGCCCTGGGTGACATAACCACTCCACTTCCCGCTCAGAGCCCATACTCTGCTGAGGGATGAACAGCTGGCTGCTGGTGGGTCCCATAAAGGCAACAAAGCCAGGGATACCAACATTACAAGTTGGACATTGCTTTTATTGAGCATGCTTCACTACAAACAAACTTTTGGCTGGTAAAACTTTGTGTATACTCTCAATGTGTCTTCTGATTCCTTACTCATGTTTATTCAATTGCTTCAACTTCTCGGGTATTTCCATTCTCAAGACAAATAGCACATACTGCTTTCTGACTTAATAGCCAAGCTAATAAAAATCCAGTTGGCAGACTTAATTTTTTCAAAGTTTTTATGAACTGAAAGAGGAAAGCCAATGGTTTTCTAATGATGCACAGCCATTGGTGGTATAGAAATATAACCTACATCCTCTCCTGCCAGACAATACTTTGTCGTTGCCATTTATTGTTTAGATTAACAGGAAATGCTGCCACTGTTTGTTAAAAATCAAATTAAGTAATTCTGCACCAATCTGAAACAAAACTGTTTAGAAGAAAACTGTGACATTTGCAGCAACAGTAAAGAACTTTAGAGCTATGCCAATAAACCAGCCTAGACTTTGCCACTTTCAATGGATCTGCCTGCTATTTAGTTACGTTATGGTATTGTAATGCACATGCAGAAGATATTCTGGAGCTTGGAGGAAAGCTCTGAAGCATCATTAAACAGAAAGCTGTGAAGTAACACTGTATACAAAAGAACAAAAACATATGGATGGTTACCAGAAGCTTAAAATTTAGCAGCTATGTAACCTATTAGACACACAGAAGACAATAGCACATGGCTTAGAGTGATCATTCTCAGAAACCAGCACCCCTCCACGCCATAAGCTCAGAAGCTTCTCTAACACCAGCTGTGCTGTTTCTGCTAACAGCATGTTGTTCATTAATACTTGCACAGCTCTTCAAATTAAGATTATAGTTTAAAATGACCATAGAATCATAGAATCAGTCAGGGTTGGAAGGGACAAGGATCATTTAGTTCCAATATCCCTGCCATGGGCAGGGACACCTCACACTAGATCAGGCTGTCTAGAGCCTCATCCAGCCTGACCTTAAACACCTCTCTGCTATGAGAGTGCCCTGGTCAATCCACTCTATTGCCCTTCCTACATTGTGACAAAACCTTGGAGAGCTTCTACCCTTTGCATGAGTTCCCCAAATGAATTTTCTTTGTAGTCTTAATGCTACACCAAAACTTTGCCGCAACCAAGAAAAGTTTAATGAGGTTGAGGTAGCCTTGGCTGTCCTGCTGCCTGGACAGACCAAGGTCTCAGACTTTATCTGATGTGTGGGTGGATTGACTTCAATCTTTGAAAGGACTTTTCCATCCATTGAATATGAAATTGCCAGAGTGTGAAGGAGTAGAAAGAGGGAGAAAAAAAAAAAAATCCACCGTGGTATTGTCACAACCCCCAATTCTCTTCCCATTCAGAAAAACATTAGCAGCTCCACACCAGAGGGTTCCAGAGGTACAGCAGAAGACTGGAGAGCGTGTATAATAGTATGTGAAATTTGATTTTCCAGCATTACCATCCACCTTCAACAAATGAGTCCTTTAGCTTGTAGCAAATGTACTGCTGTCATTTCAGACCTGTGGATACTGCAAGGTGTTTTGGGTAGAATTTTTATCTCCTTAGCAAAATGTGCTCCAAGCTAAAAAATAATAATATGGCCAAAGGACTTGAGTGCTTTCTCAGTTGCACTTAGAATATTCTAAGTTATATTTAGAATGGTTAAGTTTTAACCGGCTAGGTTCAAAGCAGAATTTGACCCACACTTCACATTTTTGTTTTGGGAAAGGGTTCTTCCTCTGAGCTTAAAGGTTATTGCAGAAAAGTATGGTTAGTTAACTATGATCCTAGTTGTCCTTTTAGGAAAAAAATCAGACAGAAAAGACTTTCTAGCTGTCAAAGACAGGTAGCACTGCAAAAGAGATCAACAAACTTGTAATAATGGGGAGGGCAACGAGTGCAAGGTTCAGTCTCTAGCAGCCTCTGGTGGCTACTCAAATACAGATTATTAAAAAAAGAAAAAAGTTAATGGTTATGCAAGCATTCCTTATTTCACTTGTTTTGCAATTTTGATTTCAGGTATTAATAGGAACAATTTAGACTGGATGTTAGGAGGAAGTTCTTTACAGTGAGGGTGGTGAAACACTGGCACAGGTTGCCCAGGGAGGTTGTGGCTGCTCCGTCCCTGGAGGTGTTCAAGGCCAGGGTGGACGAGGCCTTGAGTAACCTGTGCTAGTGGGAGGTGTCCCTACCTATGGCAGGGGGTTGGAACTAGATAATCCTTGAGGTCCCTTCCAACCTTACCCTTCTATGATTCTAATGTATGCATTGGGAAAACTTTATCTTTGCTTGCTGTAGTCTTTGGTTATCTTTGTTTGTTTGTTGGAAGCTTTTCAATAGAATGGATCATCTAAATACATAGGTTAAGCTAGCAGCATTAGGTTAGAGATAGACATGGCAAGTGACTAATTCCAAAGGTTAACTTAAATGCTTTGAAGGCAGGGATTTTTTTGGGTTGACTGTTAACAGTGTAAGATTTATCAATACACTGCCTTGTAAATGGATAGCCTCACCTTTTTTCTTTTAATTTTATTGAATACTACTGGTTCATAACAGCAATAAAAATCTAAGGGCAGTAGATTCCTGGAGGATTATTTATCCACTTTATATCTCCTGTCACTCTTAAAAAATGCAGTCTTTTTTGGGGGCTGTATTTCTTAATCATTACAGCTGTCACCCATTGCAACTGCTGCAGTTAAGGCTGCAAACCACTATGCACTGCAGTCTCTGTTTTCACAGACTCATAATTTTCCAGCACAATCTCCTTTTGGTAGTCAAATGTTCCACATTTGGTCTATGCACACAGAAGTGAGCGTCTGGAAACAGAACAGCAACACATTAAGCTATTTTGCTCCTAGGAAAAGGTTATAAAAGAATTGTAGAATCATAGAATCATAGAATGGGCTGGGTGAAAAGGGACCTCCAAAGATCATCTAGTCCACCACCACACCACACCCACCCCTGCAGTCAGCAAGGACATCCTCAACTAGATCAGGTTGCCCAGAGCAAACTGATCCAAGTGTTTAGACACATTGCTTGCACACTCCCACCTGGGAATCCTCTGTACTCCCCCAATATGCTTACACTAGTGCATTGTTCATTTAAATGGAAATTAGAAAGCTATAGGTCTGTTTACTACTAGAAGGATGCCTTTCAGTTTCTTTAAATACCATTAAAATCCCCTCTTCATTGGGATACACACAGAGCACAGCAAGGGTCACATCCTTCTCATTCTAGCCCTAAAATCTAAACCTAACATGTGATCTAATTCCTCTGCCCTCTAAAAGAGGCATCTATCACTCCTCCATACACACTGAATTTGTCATGCTTCTGTTTATTACCTGGATATAAAGAGTGTCTTAGGTTTTGTTCACAAAACCAACCTAAGCTCCAAGATAGGTTTTTTACAACCTAAGTATTTCAATTAACACCTCTCCCTAAAAGCGTACATCAGATGATTAATAAATGAAAGATTTATGGTCTTCTTAGCAGCAGCATCTGATTTGGTATTGTGTTTTCTTTGCCTCCAAAGACAAGGTATTTTTAAAAGTGGCCAATAATATGAAATTGACATTTTTTACAGTCACAGCTGGCTGCACAGTAAGTTCTTCCAAGCAATCTTAAAAATACTTGTCTGTAGAGCAGTAAAACTGAAAGCTAGAAAGCATACCCTTGCATTACATAGTGAAAATCATGTAGTATTTTAAATAGAAACTATAAATACAGATATACTTGTTGATACCCATTTTAAAAGATACTGTTATCAAAGACTACATGGGGAAAATGGTCATCAGAACAAAGCAGGAAAATCATCTGCCTGCCACATGGATCCAAGGAGACTCAAGCCCCCAGGTATTTATTTGATTTGAATATCTTTCTGAAACA
>WBNM01025527.1:0-46081 GCA_013399055.1 Ramphastos sulfuratus
TATGTATGTGTATGTATGTACGTATTCTTTTCCCCTCAAACCAGATATTTTGAATATTACTGATGATCTGACATAGCTGGGGCTGCTTTTGTAGCTGTTTTGTTTTACAGTGTCCATAGAAGCTTTGCTGAGCCTGATTCCAGGCATTTGCATCAATAAGCCTCTGAGATGTTCTGCCTTTACTGTCTTTTGGATGACTACTTGATACTTTGAAGCTGAGGAATTATCATTTGTATAGAAAAGACCACCTCATGCACGCCATGTGGTCACAGTGCATAAGGGCAAAGGTCATTCGCTCTTTTTTCGATCCATTGAAATGCTAATAGAAAAGCTACTGGATTTCCTTTTCATGTCTTGCAATAACTGTAGTTTTGCTTGTTTGTTTGTTTTGGCTTTTTGTTTTGTTTTGTTTTCTTTTCTTTTTAATCAGGAGCAATGTCTGTTACTCATTCCTTAAAATAATACTGTTCTTTTTCTCTCCAGAAAAGTGATTTGCCATTTTCCGTAGCTACCTTGGACAGTTTTGGGTTTTGCTCAAAGTGGTTTTTTTATTTCGAAAGTGGAAGACCTTCATTTGTAATTAGGTTTGTTCAAAAATATATTTGAGCTATCTGCTGATGGAAGTTTATGGTCACCCAAGGAACTGTAGCATCATTGCCACCATACAGGGGCCAAAGGATTCATTTTGATAAAGTAGGACTTTGGTAAAGAAACTTGTAAAGAGACTCCAACATTTTGCTCTCAACAACTTTGCTATGGCAGCAAGCAATTTTGCAGAGTATCTTACAGTACACCACAAAGGTGTGTTTTAAGCTGATGAGATTTCTGTGTTGCTGATACATCTACTTTCATGACCAGTGGCTGTGAACATAAACTGTTGTCTGGTCTTCCCAGGTAACTACAGAGGTATCTGAGAAGAAAGTTGACAGACTTTCTGGCAGATACTTTTGCATGGATCAATCTGCGTGGTGAAAACCTCAGCTCATCTCTGGGTGAAGAAGTCAAAAGGGAGGGACTTGAAATGGTAAAAGAACATACAAGTGCAGCAGCACAAAACTTCAGTGGCAGCAAAACGCACATCATTAATATGAGGAGTATTTGACAGGAGTTTAGGCATACATTACATCTTATCCTGACTCCCTTTAGAATGGTAACTCAAATAACACTGCAGGAGGACCAGGAACAAAAAAAGAAAAACAGCAGCAAGGAAAAAACCTTCTGAGGTTTAAGCTCAATAGCTTTTTTGTAGCTGAATTATGATTGGTTGTCTTTTTTTTTTTTTCAAAACCTTGGAACACTAAACCAAATAAATTATCCTTCATTTATACATTAAATTAATAGACAAAGTTACTGCAGCCTGTGTGATCTCAGTTTGTGATCTTACCAAGGATGAGCATTGCTTGAACAGATGGGTGGTGGTACTTTTAAAGGCAACAAGACCAATAATATATGCAGAGTGGTGCAAGACGATGTACAATTATAAACATTTCCTGCTAAGCACATTAGGTCTGCAGGTTCATAAGTGTCTTTTAGATTATATTTTTTAATTACTAATCTTGAAATGGCCTGAAAAAAACAAACAAACAAAAAAAAAAAAAAAACAAACCCCAAAAAACCCAAACCCCAAACCCAAACCCCAAAAAAACCCAACATCCACATGTCCAGAATTAAGATCAGAATGTTGCTTTGTTGAACAGGAGAGGTTCTGTGGCCTTGCCTTTTTCAGAGAGAAAACTATTGTCTGTACTTGTGCACTGATGCTGATCATAGGCCTGACAACAGATGACAGATCTCAGGTAGACAGATATATCAGTAGATTTCTAAGGCCAGATACTAGTATAGATCTGTGACCTTATATTGACTTCAAATATCACCATGTGGCATGAGAAGAGCTGCTTTTTATCAGTTGGCTGGCCTCAAGCTACTGTTTTGTAAACTCCAGCCACTATGAAGGAATCACCTACAGAACAACAGGGGATTGCTCACTGATTTCTCAAACACTGATGAGGCAGAAGAAAAAGGGAAGAAAAGGGAATTGTAACTGTCCAGAGCAGTCAGAACAGAAACAATCCGTCCCTTCTCTGCAACACCTGGATGAGTTAATTATAGCTATAGATCCCAACTGCAGTGACAATAACACAAGAACATGGATTGTTCCTTAAAAAAAACCCCAGAGTTGTAGTATTGCTATTGATCTCTATGATTAGCAGAGTAGGTCAGCATAGTTTAAACCTTTTCATTAAAGAGCAAAAACGGGTTTTCGGGATAGGGCATCCATGCAGTTATTAAGCTGCATAGGATGTAGAAATGTAATTATGTAAACTAACTAAATTAAGAGGATTGCACAGTTCATTAGAGTACATTTTTTTTGGTCAGCATTTTGGATCACCAGATGCTATAGAATTTAATTTCCATTAAAAAAAGCATTCATTGCATCTCTTCTGTGAAAGCAGAGCAGTTGAGCTACTTTGAGCAGCTCCATCCTTGCTGTTCTAATGTAGGTGTGGAAATAGCCTTGCGCTCCCCACTAAAGCTCAAGACGGCCAGCCTCTGCTCTGTCACTGAGCCTCTGAAGGGACAAGATACTCCTTCCAGGTATGCCTACAATCATGCTGGTTGGTAGGAACTTTTATGCGTGATTTATTCAGGAAATATGATTGAAGAGAGCATCCCACTTTGCTAAGTAATATCTAAACACAGAGAGGAGCTCTCCCAACGGAGATCTCTGTGGCCAGAAAAAAAGAGACTGGGGAAGCTTAGCCACCATATGTTACACATACTGAGCTGAAACAGAGAGCTCATTTCAGGCTGGGGTTTTCAAACAAGGCTGAGAGATTTGAGCATGCTAGTCTAAATTAATTGCAGTCAGACATCAGCTACCTGTTTTCCAGAGACTGAAAAGTTCAGCCAAAATTGCTTCCCTGAAGTAAAGCTGAGAAATGTGGTCTCTATCACATATTCATGCCATTGTCACTGTCTATTGGTCCACTTGTTCAAACACTCTACTGCAGTAATAAAGGAGCCCCTGCTGCCAGAGGAAAATTCTGAAAGGGACCTAGAAATCTATAGCTCAATCTACATGCAGAAATTTTGTTGCCCACCTTTCTTGTCTCTGATGTTGTTATCCTTTGTGTTACTCTAGGGTAATGTGTTTCCTGCCAAATAAATGCAAGCCACATCTTTGGCCTTCAGCACAAGAAAAGTTTCTAATCTCTAAGAGGTCAATCTGAAGAAAAAGAAAATCTTCATTCAAAACTGTTACTTGTTACTTGTCAGCTATACAGTAGTTATACTCTCCTGCCCTCTCAGGGAAAGCCCTTTGTCATCGATCAGTCACCAGCTACTCTTCTGCCTCCAGACAGGGTGTTCAGAATACAACAGGCTAATCTCACCTCACTTCATATCTGCCAGACTGTTTCTTGAGGTGTCGTTGTGTATAGGGTCTCCCATTGTTCAGTGATTCTCCCTAAAGACCAGTGATGTTTTTATTGCATTGCTCTAATACATTTTACCTCACAGACTGGTCACTCAACCTCTTTATAATTCATGGTTAATGCTGAAAACCTTCATAAAAACAAATCCCTTGTAAGTATAAAGAGGGTAAATGAACATGGTATGGTCAAGAGGGTGACCATACTGGATTTATTTGCTGAACAGTAGGTTAAAAACCCCCTAGTTCTCCTCTTTTGCAATGAAACCACTAGGTACAGACTCAGATGTTTGAAAGGAGAGAAAAGATTCCTCACTCAGAAGTTATTTACATATTATTTTTCTACATGCAAGGCTAAAAAGAAGATTTGAATATATTTGTAAAAAGATGGATGCTTGTGCTGTGTAAGTCTGCTATGGAAATGTATTTGATTTTTGCATCTAATAGATTCTGAACAGGCTTTACCTGCATCTTTGGACTCTACTTGTTCTTTATAAATGAGCATCCTGCAGCGGACTATCAAAAGAAACCTAAGGAAACCTCCTCTTACAGCATGGAAATCATTGCTGCAACATTTGCTTTTTCCTTGCTGACTGTATTGATTGTGTTCCTTGCCTAGATAAATCAGGACTTGAGAGCAACACATTCAGCAGCCCTTGGTCCACCCACCTACAAATGTCCTGCTTTGGTTGTGCACAGTGGAGTTTACTGTGATGATTCATATGTAATATATGGATGTGATCAGACAGAAGCCATCACGGTGCATTTTACAGCATTGTGATCAACGCCATTCCTACAGATTGAACTTTGGTATGCAAGAAAATTCATGAGGTCTTGACAGACAAAATACTGCTGTCCTAGACTTAGCAGGTAGTACACATCTGCTGCTTTTACTTAGACAAGTATCTCACCTCTGTAACCCTACCACTTCTACAAGGTTTTTTAAGATTTCACAGGAAGTAAGCTGGACCACATTCTTCTTTTCCAAAGCGAAAGTAAAGTATGGCTAGAGAATGGCAGCAGAAGATGTGAGCTACTATCTCAAAAAGACAAAGCCCTGCTAATCACTCTTGTTTTTCTGACATGGAGAGGTTTGTGGGCCCCATGCCCCGAGTAGCAAAGGAGTATGCATTAAATTTCTACTCAGAAGGCATAGCACCACAGAGCGGCAAAGGCAGATTTAGGAGGTAGAAGCCATGTGCCATGTTCTGCACACAAAGTGCTACATATCTCACCCTGGAGCAGCAGTAACATCATAGAATCTAGCTGGAAGTGCAACAATGTCAGCTACACAGAAAGGATCAGATTACAAGAGGAGTGGTGAAGGAAGTCTCAAAGGTGTCCTAAAAAGAAGGTGTTTCTAAAAGTTAACATAGCTCTAGATGAAAGTTTTCTGTTAGTTACCAGAAAGGCTCATTCACTGTAGAATAACATCATATCACAGAATCACTGTGAGATTCTCAGGTTTAAAAAAAAAAAAAAATATATATATATATATACACACACACATACAGGGGAGGAAGAAACACAGAAAAAATTGATAATACAAACCACTATTGTAAAAAAGGCCAAACACAAAGACTGGGAGACACTGGCCAGTCAGTCTTAGCTCTGTGCTCAGCAAATTCAAGGAACTCGAACTTCCTCAAAACTGTGCTAAGGTCCATGGAAAATAAGGAGGTTGCTGGTGACAGCCAACATGGCTTCCTTAAGGTATGACTGGGCAGGTATTACAGGTATTATTCACAATAAATTTTCAATTGCTCTCAGATCCTTTCCAACATCATTAAGCTGAGGAAGGGATTATCACCAAACTGTTGCATCTCTTTCGATAAGATCTTTTCTGTGCTGCATTATACTGTGCCATCAGGACTTTATTAGAAGTGTCAGGTCATACAGTTCTGCAGGAATTGTATGAAAATGCAACAGTACAATCCATAGTTCTATCACATTCATGTTGGAGAGATTACAACCAGTCTTGGCACTAGGCAATAAATTAATAACACGTTCTACTGGGAAGGTTCACTTTGAAGTGTTTCTGAGAAGCTGGCAGCACTTGAGTGGAAAGTAAGCATATCACAGTTAAGCAAAATGAACTGCCAGGGCTGGACTCACAATTCAGAACAGATGCACTCTTCCTGGCAGAGCCACAAGACTGCATACGCATGTGATGTGGGTATTGTGACCATTATTGCTAGTCTTGCAGCTTTGGCTTCCCAATTACATCTACAAGGACAGAAAGGAAAGAGTTCTGGATGAGGAATTTGAAGTGTGTTGGAGCATTTTTTGGTCTGTCTCTCGTTGAGAAGTCTGTAGCAGTTGGGCTGCTTTCTTTCAGAGTATTCTGTGGGTAGGTGTGGAACATGCAGCGCACCATCACTCCTAGTGCTGCATTGCTGGATTTCCTCAAAGCAGTGTATACGAGCTGTGGCACGTGGAAGCTACACAGTGAACAAACTTGCCGCATTTGTCATACCATGTGTTCATATGAAATGAAGTGACCAGTCTGCCATGGAGTGACATAAACCTCTCCAGGTGTTCTTTACATACTTTCTTTCCTGAATCTCTGAAAGCATCAACAAGTTGCAATTCCTCTTCTCAGGTCTTCATTGAATAGATAGTAAAGTAAAATTGTGATTTGCTTCCAGATAATTTTTTTTTTTTATTGTTCTATAAAAAGATGAAGTTTGGAGGGCAAGTTTCAGATTCATACGGCCAAGGCTGGTGCACTCAGAAACAATGAGGACAAGCCAGTCTTTGTGTGCTTGACTGACTGTGCTGGTTTAAGGCTAATTGAAATATTTTAATAGAGAAAATTATATTATAGGCTGTGAAAAGGAAAACAATGGTGATGTCTACTTCACTCATAGGCTTGCTGAGATGTTTAGGAATAAGTCAAACAAAATATATCAAATATCAAAACAAAAGATAAGTCTGTCGGGCTTGTCGCACTCTCTGGGGGCACAGCATCTAACAGAAGTTAGCAACTTCTGGCTTCTCCTCTCCGACAAATTAAATTCACTAATCACTTTTCTTCTAACTCCTCCTCTGGCCGATCCTCAAAACCTTGGGGTAAGGTATAGGGGTGGGGAGAAGGTAGAAGGGTGGTTGGGAGCCCCTCCTGGGGTCTCTGATTTCTGGGAGGGGTGTTGTGTTTCTGTATTACCTTTACTTTGTATATTTCTGTAAATATTCCTGTATATAGTGTATATATCTGCTTGTATATTGTGCTGAGCTGTAAATAGAGCTTCATCTAAACTTCCAGCCGACTGAGTTTTAGCCTGGGTCATTTTACAAAGTGTGGGGGGGCGGGGAACTTCCAAACCCACATCACTGACAGACACTCTCGGCCTTCAGAATTGATGCTGAAAAGAAGCCCTCAAAATGGTTTTTGAAGAAGTCAAGGTCATAACATGCACAGCACATAAAAATCCCAAGTATTAGACCGTGTATTAGCTTAAATTCCCAGGGAAAATGAAACTATGAAATGTATTGTACACTGATATTATTCCTTGCTTGTACTGTGTTCTACTTACTAAAAATGCCTCAATACCCTTGAATGTTTTAAAAGTTAAAATGACGTGTACATGCAAGAATGAGACAAAATATGGCTCCAGTAATGAAAACTAAAGCCAAAACTAGGAACAAAACTAAACTGAATTTGAGGTTCAAAATTCAGCTACTGATGCTTTTCTTCAGTTTTCTCCAACTCTATCTGTCACAAATTCTTCAATAGGATGACTTCCTTTTTGGCCCATTACTTTGACTGTTTAGGGTGAGGAAACAACAATGACATAAAAACACATGGCTGCAGCAGGATGCAGAAAAGATTTCTCAAGCCTGCTTTCCTATATTCAGCTGTGGGATATAAAGGGTACTAAGGGAACTAAGAAACTAAGATTCACAATGAGTTACACATCCAAATTAAAAATAACCGAACTGGGGAATAGTTTGGCCAAATAGTTGCAATTATGATTCAGAATTGATTACGTATACATCAGAGAAAAGCCTCTCAAGAAGTGTTTATCTCACACCAGTGGCATGTTGTGTCCATCTACCTAAGGAACTCTGTGAGAGACTGCTAATTTTGTGGGGAGTCATCTGCTGCATATATGCAGCATGAGTTTCTTAAATTTTGCAACTTACTTTGCAACATCTCTGACAATTTTGAGTCAGTCAAAGCCACTTTTCCATTACTGAGGAGCAAGTTCATGGAAAGACAAATGGTCTAAAATAATTTGAGTTATTCAAGTGCATTCTAAAGGGAATTAACCAACCCACCAACTTCTTAATAATTAGAGAAAATTTATGCTTTGAATCAATGAAAATGGGACAAATTGATTTTTTGTAAAATTTAGCAAAAAGTAAAAACTAAAACAATTTTTTTTAATAAGAAAAAAGTACATTACAGATAAAGTACTTCAGAAAACCGTTAGTGGGCTACCAAACTAATGTATATAGAAAAAAAGTTCTGACTCAAACTCCAATAGTAGAAATTACTGCAGGATTTAATTTTTTTACTAACAGGTCTGGGGTTTGGCGTAAGAAATTTAATCTCTACCTTCAATAAAGTTATCAGCAATGATTATCCTCTATTGGTCAAGGCTCTGAACTTGTTTAAAATGTAAAGGGGCTCAGATCCAAGGGGCACCATTATGCCATGACACTTTCTGCATGTTTTTTCTCAACCTGGTATCTGAGGCTCCACCATAAAAAAGCAGTAAATATCTAGTCATGTGTTATCCATGCTTAGGCATAGCATATTTATAGTGACAAAGACAGCTGAAGCAGTAGAATGATTGAGAAAACATTATTCAGTGGAAGTGTTATCACTGAAAGGTTTGGGGAGGTTTGCTGTGTTTTTGGTTTTGGTTTTGGTTTTGGTTTTGGTTTTGGTTTTGGTTTTGGTTTTGGTTTTGGTTTTGGTTTTGGTTTTGGTTTTGGTTTTGGTTTTGGTTTTGGTTTTGGTTTTGGTTTTGGTTTTGGTTTTGGTTTTGGTTTTGGTTTTGGTTTTGGTTTTTGTTTTTTTTTTTTTTGTAATTGTTGGAATAGCTTGGAAATAAAACAAAATGATAGAAAGAAACACTTATTCCAGATATGTAACAGAACTCTCAACTAGAATACCTCTAACTCCTCTGGTGCATGTTTTCCCCAGTCCCTTTTGTCAAGACACATCCTTAAAAGTGACTTGGAGTTATTTTGAGAAGGGTATAACAGCAGCAAGTCTGTTGTAACAAGGGCAACACTTGCACTTCCCTGACTATCTGGAGCCCCAATTCCAGCATATATTTTTTTGTGGATTTCAGTTATGACCTAACAATGAAATATGACAGGATATCATTATCTGAATATTGAATCACATTTTTGGGGAAGCTGCCTGTCTACAATATTGCACTTTTATTAAATTTGACATTATATGTAGAGATAAATATAGTCATAGAATGTTATGGGTTGGAAGAGATCTCCAAAGGTCATCTAGTCCAACCCCCCTGCAGTGAGCTGTGACATCCTCCACTAGATCAGGTTGCTCAGTGCCTTTTCAAGTCTGACCTTGAATAGCTCCAGGGATGGGGCCTCAACTGCCTCCCTGGGCAATCAGATTCAGTGTTCTACCACCCTCACAGAAAATAAGCTGTTCCTAACATTCAATGTAAATCTACTCTTCTCTAATTTCAAATTTTTATTTCATTGCTCCTTGTCCTGCTACTACAAGCCTTTATAAACAGTCCCTCTCCAGCCTTCTTGCAGGTCTCTAAAGAACTCTCCTAGTCAGTGACTACCTTTTGTTATTATGGTAAAAAAAAGACTGTTTAAATACAAAACTCTTTTATTGTCTAAAAGTCCAGATAATGTTAACAAAACATATAATCTATATTGCCCTGTTCTTTGGATAAGCTTGCTGGAATGAACGCATGTAGGTAAATCATAGAATCATANAAATATCAATTATCATAGTAAGAAATATCAATTAGCATAGTAGCACAGTCAAATAATTATTCAGCAAACTAAGGTGTTATTTGGAGTGAATAGAAGAAACATAGTTTAGTCACAGAGTAGCACAGAAATGGTTCAGTAATCTGTCCCACGAGTCCGGTTATGGATGAGGTATGTTGGTGGTATTTGTGTCACATATTCTATGGTATTTATCCATCAGGGTAGATAGTTATGCACAAGTTCTCAGTAATACATTAATTGAAAGAATTATAGTTCGCTACCCCTACCAGATATAAGATACATGATGTGGTGGTTTGGGAGTTCCGCCCCCCCCCCCCCGCCCCCACATTAGATTCACCAGACTAATTCAGCCAGCTAGAAGTTAAGAATAAAGTTATATTTTACAGACTAGCACAAATTTACAAGCATGTGTACACCATATTTACAGATATTTACAATTATATACAAGTTAGAAGTAATACAGAAATTCAAAATCCCTCCCGAACAGCCAGACTGCCCAGGACGGCTCCTGACCAACCCCCCTCCTTTTGACCCCACCCCTTCTATCAGAAATAACCAGATAAAGCTCTGTATAGCTCATGTGATTAATTTGCAGAGATCTGAGGTGAGATGTCAAAGCCAACAAGGAGTTATAAGGAAATGGTTAGATAAAGTTACATAGGTTTCATGCAGAAGAGTTAAGACAAGATGCAGCCAGACACACTGACCAAAGAAGTGCAAAGTGCCCCTTATCTTATATTTTGACTATGTATGTCCCTCGGCAGATCTAATGAGTGATACAGGCACCACTATTATTTTTCTTTTCACAGCCAATGATCTAATTTCCCTCATTAAAATATTCCAATTAGCCTCAAACCAGCACACACGAACAGCTTGTATATATCACAAAATGCAAGATAATTCAGTTTACATAGTGTCAATAACAAAGTTCTAGTAATCCTCTCCATGGCTGCAGAGCTAGTTCAGGTGGTTATTTATATCCTGTATTTTTTCCACCAGAAAGTTTCCAGCCATTATTAAATTCCTTCTCCCTAACAACCAATTCCCTAGTATTAACATGCATTGGCAGCCCACTCACTACCTGTAAATGTACAACATACTTGGCACCAACCAAGCTTCATTTGCTGCCTGAAAATATGGATTTAGTTTGATAGATGCTATCAAAAGCAAACCACAGGACTGCTTGGGGCCAGATAATGCAGATAAGCCAGTGCAAATGGAAATTTCATCTAACAGCTGGAGAAGTGAACTGGACATCATCAGTCAGTGCTGCACAGTATAAAAAGGTGGAAGCAATTGACTGCATTTCTAGCAAATTACTCTGTATTTTCCATGTTCACAGAGATTTTCCACTCCATTATCGAACAGACAAAAAACATGATTGTGAAAATTGAGGAACATATTATCGGTATGAACATTACAAATACAACTGTTAAGCTGATTATTGATGAGTTGATAGTTAATGCATTGGAGCATTAAATTGAGAGGTCTTTCCAGGTAGCCAGGAACATCTACATCAATTTGCTTATCTAACCACCACATTCAAAGTTGACTCATGATAGTTTAAAACTAACACTCTCGTCTAGTTCTAAACATAGAAAAGGAAAATTCCAGAGACATTGAGTAGAAAAGATAGTAAAAGGTAAATAAAATAGAGGATTGGATACAAAAGAAAAATAATGGTAAGTCTCTATGATTCCAATCACTTGTTGAATTAGTATATTTAACAGACACATCCAGGTTGGAAAAGACCCTCGGGATCACCAAGTACAACCTATAACTTGACTCTACAAGATTCACCTTAAACCATATCCTTAAGCACTACATCCAAATGACCCTTAAACACATCCAAGGTCGGTGACTCAACCACCTCTCTGGGCAGCTCATTCCATTCCCTGACCACTCTCTCCATGAAAAACTTCTTCCTAATGTCCAGTCTAAACCTATCCAGTCTCGGCTTGAGGCCATTCCCCATTGTTTTGTCTCGAATTACCTGTGAGAAGAGACCAGCACCAGCCCCTCCACAACATCCCTTCAGGTAGCTGTAAACAGCAATGAGGTCTCCCCTCAGCCTCCCCTTCTTCAAACTAAACAGCCCCAGCTCCCTCAGTCACTCCAGTCACTCCTCACCAGCTTTGTTGCCCCTCCTCTGGACCCACTCCAGCACCTCCACATCTCTCTTGTGTTGGGGTGCCCAAAACTGAACACAATACTTGTGGTGTGGCCTCACCAAAGCCAAGTAGAAGAGGACAATCACCTCCCTACTTCTGCGTACCGCAAGCATTTTTAATACAAGCTAGGATGCCGTTGGCCTTCTTGGCTGCCTGGGCACACTGCTGACTCATATTTAGGCTCATATTTATGATGTATATTTTGTACATATTAATTTTGTTTTATGCTTTTAGATGTAAGCGTGCTTGTAAACATAGCTTGATCTTTCTTCCAAACCTTCTGATCCAGTCTAGTGATTTATTTTGGGTGTAATTTCAACCCACCACAACCTATTTGACAGTCCCCCTCATGCCCCACTGAGATAGTTCTGCTTCAGAGTGGAGGCGTCCTAATTTGTTATGGAAGGGACGTCCCTGTGGCACTCTGGGAACTGAGGTCATGAACACTTAAAAGATGCAGTCATGAGAAGTAGAAAGGTAGAAATAATGTTTGCAAAGAAGTTTATCAGAAGTCAGTTGTCAACCAGCTAGATCAACCCAGAGTTGAGTATACCTAAATTCTGAGGAAAACGAAAAGCTTTTAAAATCTGTATTGCATTAACCATTTTCCCTCTTCTAGCTGGAGTCTATACAGTACCATCTTTCAGATAATGAGCCCTCTCTTATTCAGTTCCCATATTATTTCATATCTATGAAAGGAGCTTGTATCAGAGTAAAGTTTGCTACAATGATGAGGTAGCAAAACTAATTAACAGGAGACAGTCTGAGCAGGAAATATGATCTAGAAACTCAGGAAACTGTCAAGTTCCTTGCCCAAGAGAAGCGTAGATAGTAAATTTTGCACTTAAAAAAGGTTGGGTTTGTGGGTGCTGTTTTGGGAAGGATGTACTGAGAGAGGAAATGTTGGTGCTGGGATTACTATGATAATAGTAAAGGGAATGACTGTGAGTGGAGGACTTAAAGTTTCTTGAGAAAAATACATTCTTCTTTAATTTTGTTTGCAGAATATAGAAGAAAAGTGTCCTAACTTTTCAGCCATGGGAAAAGTCCACAACGTTTGACTCAAATTTTCAGCAATGCAAACAATCAGTAAGTGACCAATTTTAATGAGACCTCCAAGAGTCATTAGAAAGCTAATGACTTCTCAGATTATATAATTTTGTCAGTTGATTACCTTGCTTCATATTGGGAGTGCATGTGGTTACTGCCTTGCAGGAATCAGCAGCAGCACCTCTTTTAAATCATGGCAAGTAGTGGAATGTTTATAGTCCAGTTACTGGAAATAGTTGTAATGTCTTGAAGGCTTTGCAAGTTAAATGTTTTTATATTTATGATGGAAAAGGTAGAATGTCATGAATATACCTGTTTGCAGATCTTAGCTAATAGCTAAGAACTGAATCAGTCTTGTTACTGCCTTTATTGCTGATATCTGTTTCTCCCTAAAGATGTGTAAATAATTGTGGCCAATATAGCTGATGGAGAGGGAAGAGATACAAATCAAAAAATGAAAAGTGCCTCTGGGATGTTTTCTGGGCTCCTGATAATAAATTTCAAAGATCACTGCTTTCTAACGGCAGTTATTTAGACCCTGGATTAAGAATACAGTACTGTAATACAGATGTCTCTTTTTCTGATACAACCTCTGTATTTACACTACAACAGATTTGTATTTCTAGTGTTTCACATACTAAGTTTGTCTAGCCATGTTTTTATTCATAGAACTGTAATGATGTCATATTAAAGGTATGAATTTGAAGACGTTTATGAAGAGGAGACCTGATGAGCAAAATTATCTTTCCAATCACTTGTGCTAAGAAGGTAAGAAGAGCTAATTTGTAGCTCTGATTTAAGGGCTGTACTACTACAGATTTGAATTGGTCCCAGTAAAGCCTCCTCTGAAGGCCATTTATGTTCTACATTTGGAACATCGCAGCTAGCTTTCTTTACAAAGAAGATTTTAAATGTAGTAAAGAACACATTCTTCACTCAGACCTATCTTCATGTATTATGAGTGAGAAATGACAGTAAAAAGGAAAGCTCAGTGAAGTGAAAGAAACTAGATAAGTTATTTTGTTTATTATATTTATTACAGTCATGCCCAAGGACATAACAAGTCTAGAGCCCTGTTACGTAAAAATCACTGTAAACACCGAGTAAGAACTGGTGTGAGTTCTGAAAAGCTTTCAGCAGAATAAGACAAAAGCCACTGCAAAAAACAAAAAACAAGCACATGAAAGGACTGTGAACACAGCAGTTCTAGTGAATGTCTTCTCAGTGTCACTGGAATAATTTTGCTATTTTCTTAACTCCTTGTTTGACTTGAATTGAGTGAAGGCACAAACTTCTGGTGGGAAGGACTAGTAAAGTGAAAAACCAAAGGAGCAAGACAATGACGAGAGGAAGGAAGAGGAGTACAACAGGAGCAGAAGGAACAGTGGCAGAGAAGACACTGATCTGCAAAGAGTCTTTCAAAGTAGCACTTGACCTGTGAACTGGGAATAGACAGGCATGAAGGCAGCTGTCAAAATATTTACAAAAATTGTAGAATGTGATATTTGGGATACTGCCGTTTGTATCAATATCATTCACTGATTAAAATTATGAGCTCCAATTCTACAGCTGAACTAGATACTGACAAATCACACGGCTGAATTGCTCTCTCTTCTGTTATTTGTATGATTTTTCTGATCACTAGTACACCTTAAAGGTGCAAATTCAAAAACAAACCAAACAAATAAACAGCCTCTCCAAAACAAAACCAAAACCAACACAAAACCCAACAAAAAAACCCCAAAAACAAACAACAAAAAAAACCCAAACCAACCAAACAACCAACCAAAAAGAAATTTTAAAAATAACAAAGCCAAACCAAACCCACAAAACCAAAATCAGCTCTAGTTTAGCAATTTTGTTCCCAAAGATGAGGTTTAGAGGTTTCCTGTGATTTTATTCTATGTGGTAGTATAGAGCACAAGTACTTCTTCTAAAAGGCTTACAGATGAGATGCAAAATCACTCTTGCCCACAAAATGCTTTCTAATAGTCTACTGTTATCATGATTTAGAGACTTCTGAGAAAATATTACTAAAAAGCCATCCAGCAACATTAAATATCCTCATTGAACACTGCCATGCTGATGGAATTCAGTTACAAAAATGTTTGACAGAAATGTAGGAGTAGCAGAAGTCTTTCCAGCCATTGTGTGCTAAAGATGGAGCTGCTACAGTGCCGTGATCTACTCAGGCCACAACCTGTAGTGAGCATATTATAATTGTTCTAATGTGTTTAGAGCTGGCTTTGAACTGTGCATAGGAAGAATTCTGGGACAACTGGAAATAAAATGGTGAGCCTGAAGAAACAAGAATCACTTTTGCATACAAGTTTCTGCTAACTTTCCAATTCTTAGAGACCAATTACAATAGCTTAGCAATACAATAGATTATGTCAAAAAGGAAAAGCAAGCAGAAAGAAAGACAGATGTGCAGAAAATAGTCTTCACTGCCATCCTCAAACCCAGAACTTAAGCAGTTTCTGTTGAAGATAAAACCCTGCAGTTTTAACAAGTAGTGTATTTGAATACTTTCTTCCCTGGATCACACAAGGTTGATGCCTTGGCCTGATGTCTCTGGTCACTCACATATCCTCTGGGCTCCTCTGTGAACAGAATAGCTGCCCACAGCCTCAGAAGCAATGCCACAATCAGTAATTCAGCAACACCTTGAGAGCTGAGAACTGCAATCTGCTTTCCAAAATATCTTAATGATATTCATCTTTCATTTTTTTAATATTTGAAGATTTTCTTATGCTTTCTCACTTATGTGGATCTGGCTTTGGTTAAAGTTAAAAGTATTATTTATATTTATTTATGTTTATTTATATTTATTGTATTTACCTTAATTTTCAAACTGAATTTAGGAGAAAAAGAGCTCATCACTTTGTATGTAATTTCAGTTGAAAATAATTCCAAAAAGCTTTGGTGTTAGATACTTAAAATTCAACTTGTACAGTGCAGCAAAACCTCTTAAATTGCTGCTCAAGAGACTGGCAGAAATTGGTTGCTCAGCGGAGGCAGTTTGTCAGTTGGAGTAAAGCAGACTTAGCAAGACACTTTGGGGAACACCAAGAGAGGAACCTGGTAGCGCAGAGAAGTTCATTATGGTGGTCTGGCAAGTTTCAGTATTTATACAATATAAAAAAATTCCTTTATGCCTAAGTAGGCTGCAAGAATCAACAAGTGTTGCAGTATGTTACTAGACAAGACTTCAGGGTATTAATTATACTGTTATTTCCAAACGACATGGAAATTCTACTTAAGAATACCCTTACACAGGAGTTAACTAACAAAATGGCCATCGCTTTCCCCATGGGGCCAAAATATAATTACCATATACCTAAATCCACAGAGGATGGGCAATCTTCCCTCTCAAACATGCAATTCAAATTACAAAGAAATTCATATCAACACACGCTGAGGGAGCTGGGATTGTTCAGCCTGCAGAAGAGAAGACTCTGGGGACACCTAGTAGTGGCCTTGCAGCACCTGAAAGGGGCCTACAAGAAGGCTGGAAAGGGACAATTTACAAAAGCCTGTAGTGACAGGATGAGTAGAAATGGTTTGAAATTAGAGAACAGTAGATTTAGCTTGGACATTAGGAAAAAGTTCTTTCCCATGAGGACGATGGAACACTGGGACAGGTTGCCCAGTGAAATAGTTGAGGCTCTCTCCTTGAATATAGTCAATACCAGGCTTGACAGGACTCTGGGCAATCTAATCTAGTGGAGAATGCAGGGAGGTTGGACGAGATGACTTTTGGAGGTCCCATGCAACCCAAACCATTCTGTGATTCTACCATTCTGTGTCTGCTTTCTCTGGCCTACTCTGAAGCTGGAAGGAGGCATTGGCAGCTCAGATACACCTCTAGCTGCTTACAGAACAGGTAAAACAGTAGTGACATAGTAAGAGGAGTGGAATTCATCAGGCAAGAAAAAGAGCTGCAGATACATTTCAGCTTCAACACTAACATTGGAAAGGACACTTGTTCACAGATTTATTGAAAGACCCCAGACTTGTTTGGATGACACCCAGCAGCCCTCCTGTCCAGCCAGTGCTTTATCCAGGAGACAGTGTGTTCATCCAAGTCATGAATAGCCAATTTGTCTACAAGAATTTTGTGGGGAACAGTATCAAAGGCTTTTCAAAAGTCTAGGAATACAACATTAACTGCCTTTCCCTCATCCAGTAGCCAGGTGATCCTGTCCTCCTGCTCTGTCTTCCTGTGGCACACAAAGTATTCCTGAGGTAGTGTATGAGAAAATTTCCTGTAGGTAGTAAATGAGAAAATTTCACTTAAGATAGGCTAGTTAGGTGGGGCATGCTATATACATCATCTCCATGCTGTGTGAACTGCTCATGAGTTGGACTGCATTGAGTTCATGTTCTTACAGTGAGCATACAAGTTCACTTCTCCCTTTTCTTACCAACGATGAATGTTAATCACTATTGCCTTGTTTTCAAGCAATTGTCTGCTGCATGAATCAATACATACCACTGAAAACTAGCATGACGTGGCCTCAGTTGTCTCACTTTAATATATTTCTTTCAGGTTATATGTCTAATTTCAGTTCCTGAAGTTGCAGTAGTAAGAGCAACTTCCCCTCCACAGCTGGTAACTATGGTGATCAATACCACTGTGATGAACACACCGTCTGTTCCAACAAGAGCCCAGAAGCACTGAGGTCAAGAAATGACATAAAAGCAGGGTTGAAAAGAAAACCAATGCACTGACAAAACTTTGTCTAGGTTTTAAATTCAACACTATGGAATATGTTATTCATTAATGCCTGCATGCATACATCTCCTGTAGTATTGTGACTCTTCATCATTTAAAAATGCCAGATTAAACAAAGTATGTTTCTTTGTCTTTAGATGGAAAGAACAGAATAGACTGATTGCTGCCTTGCTACATGTGCAAGCACATGTGAACACACATCAGCTAGCAGCTGAGTGTTATTATAAGAAGTTCTAGATGCAGTCACGTCTGCTCTGTGGCACAAATGCAAGAATACGAATACACAGGCCTGGAGGGCTTAACAAATCTGCTCAAAGTAACTCATGCACTACTCTGATCTGCAGTAGGCTTGTTACACTGGGGAAGGAAAGATCTGCATAGTGGAGAAATGACCACCGGCCTCCCCCCATAAGTATGCGGCCAGCTGCTCCTGACTGCTAAGCACTTGTGAATGTCCCTTAGAAACAAAAACAATGACTTAGAGCAGAAGCATGATGGTTCACAAGACTTTCTATCACACAGGAGAGGTGTTGCCCATGGATATACACATGCACGCTGTCTTTGTGTGCGCAGCACGCAGAGGCCCACACTTTCTCATAACGCTAAAATCAAGCATGGCTTGGAGGTGACTTTTCTGTCTGGGACAGAGAAGTGTATTGGAATGTTCTTTCAATCTGAATTCTGTCTCAGGGTACTCCACATTGACAATGAAGACTAAGTTGAAGTGATTTACCAAAAGCCTGCATAATGAAGAACTTTGCCAGAATTAGAAGCTACAATTTTTTTCATCTCCAGTTAAGCTATGAGCTGTCATACATAATGCAAAAGCTTCTTCAGAATATTTCATACATTAATTAGCAGTAGTACTATGAATATTCTTCTCATTGTACCACTGACAGATTTTGCTGCTTCCCAACTGTACAAGAGCTTTTTTAATGTCTGGAATGCACACAATACATTACACTGTGTGTCTCCATTTTCTTCTTCCATTTTTTTACAATGTGCTTCTATTTATCCTAAAGTTTGTCTGAAAGAAAATTTTCTACATAGCTGGCACATGGTTAGGTGTACTGTGACATTTCACTGGTCATATTCGAGCCAGAAATAGAGGCAGAGAACGGAGTGGGAAATAATCAGACTGATTAGAGTGATGTTTTGAAGAACAGCTTGCTGGTTTATTCCCAGTGAACCTGTAGAAAGGAAGAGCTATGAGTTTGAAGAGTTAAATGGACAAAAGGAGAGGTAAACAGAGAGGAGATCTTCATTTACATGAACATCTCTCCTCACAGTCAGCAAGTTTTAGTGTGCTTGCATATTCAAACCAACCAAACGCTAGTTTCTGTGTGACTGTCTCTCATCTCCACTCAAGACCCTTCAAAGGGGTTTTCATCTTGCTGAAAATATTCAGACATGAAGCCTGGAGAACTTGAGCCAAACATGTATTTCTGCTGGTGAGAAGGTAGAACAAGACCCAGAGCACATTTCATGTCTCTTTTCATGTACCATCTCAAGACCTCCTCTGTCCCTCACCCACAATGTACCGTTCTGAGTAAACATGCAAACAATAATCCTCCTTTCCCTTGTGAAAAAGAAAAAAACACAGCAGCTTTGCCTGAGCAGCCCCAAAACTTCTGAATACTCAACTCTGTCAACATGTTTCCCCTGTCTGTAGTTAAACTGGAAATGCCATCACCTTTTCTCTGCCTTCTCCTTTCCCTAGAATAGTGAGACCTGCTACCTGTTTCTAGGCAAAGTCAATGAGCTTTTCCTTGTCTTTCTCCAAAAGCCACAAGGAACAAAGCACTTGTTATTTTTAGATCGCACAGCTCCAATCCTGTTTGACCCAGCATAGAAGATTCTCTTTCCTGGAAAGATTCTCATATGCAGACTGAAAAATATTCATTGCACTGCTGATTTAATTTATTTTCAGAGTGCTATGTTCAAATTCTGCTAATGGAAGTAGCCAAAACCTAACCAAAATTCCTGCTTGTCCAAGCACCTAAGGCTGAAACGTATATCCAAGCCTTCTCTGTCTGTTCCATATAACACTTCTTATCCTTATAGTCCCATTATTTCCAGCCTCAGAGTTTTCCATCTCTGTACCTTTGACCCTTTTGAAACTCTCCAAAACACAGTGAAGTTCCTTGAGGGCTAAACCGACCCTCTGTCATTTCTAAAGGACCCCACTTCAGGACTAAGCAGCTCTCTATAACACTCACACCTCCATATGCTCTGTGACTGTATTTTCCACATCAATGTGACCGTGTAATAGCCATCATATCTAGTATCACTTCCTAGAAAAGGCAGGCTATAGGATTGCAATCAGCAACAAATAAAAGGTGACTTTAAAAATACAAGGTCCCTGGCAAATGTAGCTCCTTAATAGAAGGCTAAGGAACACAGGAAATGAGTGAGATGCAGGCTGAAAATCTGGAGGGTGGACAGGAATGGCAGACTTTAGCATTTTTCAGAAAAGGAGAGTGAGAAACACTTGGTGGACCTAAATTTATATCACACTGGATTTGAGCACTAAGGACCAACTAGCACTGATTAGGGGATAGTGATGCTCACAAGACCACACAACCTGCCAGTGTGTATCTATTCTCCCTGCCAATATCTTTGAAAGTATGGGAGACATCTTAAAGATAAACCAAATAAACAACCAAAACTACTTTCAGAGATTTTTAGTTAGGAGCAGTGTTGCAGAAAGAGACCCTAATTAGAAGCTGCTGGAACATATTTTTGGAAAAGACCCTAAACCAAGAATTCACAGATGTATTTGGTAATGATTATGCTTATGACTAGGAGTGCTGATGTCAAGGGAATGAACTGTGGGACAGAAGACATGGTCACATACTATTGTATTATGGGATCAAAACCATCATCTCTGCAATATGGTGCCTCTTCCAAAAGATCACCAGCACATTCATTCCTTGTATAGATGTGTTGGTTTGAGGCTAATTGAAATATTTTAATAGAGAAAATTATATTATAGGCTGTGAAAAGGAAACAATGGTGATGTCTACTTCATCCATAGGCTTGCTGAGATGTTTAAGAATAAGAATACAAAACAAAGATAAGACACTCAGGCTTGCAGACACTCTTGGGCTGTCTAGCTTCTGGCCTTCTCCTCTCTGCTGAGTAACCTCACTAACCACTTTCCTTCTAACCCCCCTGGCCGATCCTCCAAACTCACCTTGCGCGTAAGGCAAACCTTGGAGTAAGGTATAGGTGTGGGGAGAAGGTGGAAGGGTGGTTGGAAGCTCCTCCTGGGGACTCATTTCTGGGAGGGGTGTTGTGTTTCTGTATTGCCTTTAACTTGTATGTTTCTGTAAATATTCCTGTATACTGTGTATATATCTGCTTGTATATTGTGCTAAGCTGTAAATAGAGCTTCATTCCTTAGCTTCCAGCCGGCTGAGTTCTAGTCTGGGTCATTTTACAAAGTGTGGGGGGGCAGGGAACTCCCAAACCATCACAATAGGTATTCTGTAGTTGGAACCAATTGCACTGTACATATGGGACCATACATACAACATGACGTTTTTGAAGACTGAACACCAGATCGGAGACATGAAACTACATTATCCAAGTAATTAAGAGCTGTATTTTCACAAATCTTCATCTTTTTCCAGATAATTACATATGCCACCACTCTAGAAAATGTTTTTAAAAACATTTTAAAAAAAGAATCTTTCTTCACAGCTCAAATATTTTTAATCACTAATACATGTTAAACAACACATAAAAAACAATTTGTAAACTTCAGAAAATTATACATAAAAGACCAAAAATATATTTTTCTCTAACACTATTTCTCCCTCCTTAGATAATCATCATCAGTAATAATTTGACTATTTAAGCAAGAAACCCCCAGCACTCTCCTACAATAGCTACTAAAGCACTTAGTTATCTCTGGTTAATACATAGATATTTTAACAAGCTACTTAATTTTCCAGAGAGATCATTTTTTATCTATACTCTGCTGTACTATGAAATCACTCTCTTACAGTATAATTCCACATTAGCATTGTCAAAGGCCAATAAAATGGAGATATGTTAAAAAAGAACTTTTCTTAATTACTCTTTTAGATATCAAAACATGTTTAGCTTGAGTTGTGAGCATATGCTAGAGGCAAAGTATGGCCTATTCAGAATGGTTTTCAAGTTCCAAAAGTAATAAGTTTTATTCTTTTGATACTAACACAGATGTACTACACCAAAGTAATGAAGTAATGCTAGTATGACATGAGAGTAGAACCCAGTTACATTTTTAAAGAGATTTTCCTCTGCAATTGTAATTTGAAGAAGAAATAGAAGAAACAACAGCAGCAAAAAAAATATTAGCACTCTCGACTCCTGCATGAAAATTTCTGTCACATTTGAAACTCAGACTGATTTGACCAAGAAATGAACACAAGCATTTGGGGATGCTACATAGCAGCTTTGTCAGAATGGCTAAGGAAGAGGCTTGGAACATTCTCACTAGACTCGATGTGTTGTCACAGCAATTTGAACTTATGGCAGTTTTGAAACCTGAACAAAACTTTATACCTTGACACTACCTGGAAAGTCAAGATGTAGTCAGAACAGCTTCATCCAGCACTCACAACTGCTCACATTAAATTAGTTCCCATCCATTACCTTCCATCCTCTAGGTCTAACATTATGTTAAAAAAAATAAGGTCAGTGGTGAGGTAGGGTATTTCTTAAAGAAAGTTGATGTCCTGGAACAATTCTTAAAAAGCACCATTGAGATAGTGTTAGTGATCTAGCACAGATATGCACAATGCTGGTGCGTCCATTAACCTCACGGCCTGCATCCTTGTAGATCCTTCTCATCCACTTCCTTTATTTCTTCTGTCTCTCCCTCTCTCACTTTTTTTTTTTTGTCTGTGTGTATGTGCTTGTTTATTTTGTTTCTGCATGTCTCCAGGTGCTGAGAATAAACATATGCTTAGAAAAAAAGAAATTACAAAAAGCCCCAATCAAGAACCCAAAGTTCTTGCCTTTGAGAAAGAAGTGAAAAATATACTGAAGGATCACTGTTGTAGGACACTCCAAATCCCTTCTTCCTTCCCACCTCCATCTCTGGAGGTTTGAATGGGGGAAGAAGGAGGTGCAGACTTTCCCCCTGCCTCCCGTGCAGGCTCGAAGGGGGAACAGCAAAGGTGCCCTTTTCCACATGTGTACTGATTCATGGGAAAGCCTGTGCTGGAATCAGCTGGTGATTGGCTGAATTCTTTGCATCCAGTATATATGGCAAATGGACACTTTGTCTAGGAAAATATTATAAATAAAGTGAGGAAAAAAGCACAGGGTTCCTGCTTTTGCACAGTTCCCATTTTTGCACCATTCCCACTTTTGCACCATTCTGTGCAGTTCCACTCTTGCACAGTTTGTGCCACTTACACACAAGTCTGCAAGTTAGGCCTTAGGTCCATTTGAGAGAGAGCTGCCAGCAGCACCCAGACCTGGCTTCTCTCAGACCACACTTCCTGCTCTCAGGCCTGACTTCCTGCTCACCACCTAGAGCTGGAGAACATGGCAGCAGTTTGGCTCTTTTCCCTGTGCTGCTAAGGCAGTGTCACTCCATGATCTTTTGCCTTGTGGAAACTCTGTCTGAGACACTGTGGAAGTTTTATTTGCATCAGACTTTTGCTGTGTGGATCCACAATTGGATATAGCTTGCCATTTCAGAGGCTGCTGAGCAGAGAAGAAATTAATCAGGGATCATCACTAAATTCCTACCTCACCTCCATGAATAAAGTCTGCTGTTCCCTTAGGTTCTCTGCTCAGCTTGATTTATAAGTGAGGTAAAGCTGTCTTGTAGCTTAGCCTTTTCCACTTTCTGACTTTCTTAAATTACTAAACTTGTCCACATGCATCCTTGTGAAGATTTCCTGACTGAATTAGAACTTGTAAATAAACCTTAATTAGTTCTGTATTTGGGGAAGGGGTTTTGGGGAAAATATAATTCTATTTTTATAATTCCTGCCTTGGCCAATTAATTCCCAACCAAATCAATCACTGATTCCTAAAGATTTGATTCCATCCCTAAATTTTATATAGAATGTTATTCCAAAGCATTATGCCGTGGAGAAAAACTTAGACCAGAATGTCTAAGAACTTAGAAGTCTGACGGAGCTCACAAGTTAACAACACATTCTCTATGACAGGCTTGAGAAAATCCACTCTCTTTTTTAGGGGGAAAACTGGGGAGAAGAGAGGGGAAGTAGTGTTACCGTTAAATACACCAGGTTAGCTCTGTATCCAACAGAAAATAAGTTATTATTAAATTCATTTTCTGAATCCCCATTGCACAAGAAAGATTACACCAAAAAGAAGAAAGCCATTTTCAAAGAGCTGAAACAGCCATTACAGTAAAGAGCTCCCCTGAAGGTAAGGAACTGCATCACTCAGTAATGACAGGATAATTTCTAATGGCAGAGGGAGGATGCTTCTGAGGAGAGATGGGCATGGCTCTTTTGGCATGACACACAGCCATTTTTAGAGGAGTGTAGACACACAATTGCACAATCATCCCTTTCAGACTAGGGCTGCATTAACTCCCAGTGCTGAGACACCATTTTGACTTTTTTCCCCCCATTCTATTAATTTCAGTTGTTCTGGGTTTGTTCTGTCCTGTGTTTATTGTAGTGTGTTGGAGGTTTTTTCCTCTGTGGGCAGCAATTCATTGCCTTTTATCTCCTGCCTGCTGGGTTTGGAACAGAGTAATCTGGTTCTCCACAGAGTAATCTGGTTCTCCACAGTACATACTCAAATGATGTCACACACACATTTATACAAGGCTACACGTTTTGACACTTTTGTTTGCAGCTATGACTGCCCATTACAGATTCATTTTCATGAAGTAGCTGCAGCTTCTGGGACCTAAAATCATAGTGATTATTTTTTTTTTGTCTTATTTGTTGCCATGCATATCTACAAGTACCCACTGATTCTGACATCTGCTTCTAGCAGCCCAGACAACTATGTTTTCAGTTTTCTGTTGAACAAGATGTCAGCAGATGACAACCCATACTCCACTGATGTCATTAACAATGATAAATATGGGTCAGAATCTGACCTCCATCAACTTTTTAGTAGACACTTTATTATTTAGTTTCCATCAACCAGTTAGACTAAGGATAATGAGAATATGCTCTACCATAATTCAGTGCAATAGTTTAAGCATATGCTCATGAAATGGCAGCATGTTGTCAGACATAATTATGTCAGGCTTATCACAGTTAGCAAAAGCAGATTTGGTACAATTGGCTGCTGAACTCTACAATCTTCTAATACAGCTAGCCTAAGAGGCATAGTCAAATACTAGTTGATAGGATGCTGAGGTTTGCTCACCACCATGTCTATATGAATCAGTCTGTATTATTTTGTCCACTAGATCAGGGTTTTTCTCCTGTAAAAGCAGCAATAGTAGATCTATGACTTGGAAATTTCATGTTTTTTACTGGCATATATGGCAAACCTTAGTATCTTCCTGGAGGCCTCTTCAGCGAGGACAGGTACAAAATTTGCATGGTTCCTCTGAGAATCTCCAGTTATTAACTGACCTTCCTGGCCATTACATAGAGATGCTTGCTAGTAACACCTTCAGAACAACCACCCTTGTGCCAGAGTAATGGTTCCTCTGGAGTAGGCAAAAGGGGCTATCAGTGTTCCTTCTAAGGTTCAACTACCCATAGCTATTTTGACAATAGCTACTGAACAACAAGGTTACTTTCTTCTTTTATAGATGAATTTTTATGGTAACTCAATAATGTAGCAAGCAAAATGATGATAAGAGTGAGGGAGAAAATACTGGCTATGCTGAACAGCTATTTGTAGGATTTATGGCAGAAAGCAAATCTCACTATTCTCACCTCAGCCTTCAGGTTTCAATTGATTCTAATGAAAAAAAAGCATCTGCTCTGTCTGCAGTATCCTTTCTCTGGCTTTTGATATCTGATTCCAATCCAGGTGAAAAAAAAAAAAAAAAAAAAAAAAAAAAAGATATCCAGGTGATCCTGTGAAAATACTTGAAGTATCCTGGAGGAATCTTGGAAGCCAATTCATCTTACAGATTCAAGCTGGGAAGCCTTGATACCTGGTTTCTTACTGAGTCTGAAAGGAAAAGCAAGCACCTGCTGGTGCAAATCCTTAACTGGGACAATAACAAGGCACAGTCTACACTGGAACAATTGAAGTAATCAGATAAAAGATTGCTCTCCTGAAAATACAGAAACTCAGGACTTGTGAGGAAGGTCTATGTCTTTCCACAGTTTAATTCCCACTTGGCTCCAGAAGAAGTTTGTGGAGGATTTGAGATGAGTGGGAATGTCAGGTAGGAGGAAGAGAAGCAACAGGAGAACTACTAGACCTTCAGAAAACCCCAAGCAGACTGCAGTTGCCTTGGTAAATAAACACGTAGCATGTGCTCTATGAAATTTGGCAGACATATGATCACTATCACACACCCATGTCTGCTCAGATACTTCCCAGAAACCCAGGAACACACAGATTAGGTGTCAGTTCATGAATGATAGCTTCGTTCTGTATTTCTTCTATCTATTTCCTCCCCTCTGATTTCTTCTTTTGTAGTGGGTCTCCTAGCAACTTGAACTATTTCTTCTACCCCTTCACCTCCATGATATGGAAATAACCTGACATTTACTGTCACCAGTTTTCTTCTTTCTTGTCAATACTGTGATCTCCTGTTCCCTCTGCTGTAGCTCTTTTCTCCCTTTCAGTGGTGAACTGCTCCGTGTGCAGCCCTCTGACCAACCTGAGTCCAGACGGCAGCATCAGGGTCACCTATACCAGATCACACAGGAATGCGTCCAGGCGGGTTTTGAATATCTCTAGAGAGGGAAACTCCACAACCCTCCTGGGCAGCCTGTTCCAGTGTTCAGTCACCCTCACAGGGAAAAAATTCCTCCTCATGTTTACATGAAACTTCCTATGCCTCAGCTTCCACTCATTGCCCCTTGTCCTGTCCTTGAGCATCACTGAGAAGAGTCTGGCTCCATCCTCCTGGCACTCACCCTTTATATATTTATAAACATTAATGAGGTCACCTCTCAGTCTCATTTTCTCCAAGCACTAGAGCCCCAGCTCCCTCAGTTTCTCCTCATATAAGAGATGTTCCATTCCCTTAATAATTCTTGTGGCTCTGTGCTGGACTCTCCCTGTCCCTCTTGAACTGTTGGGCCCAGAACTGTACATAGTACTCCAGATGCGGCTTCACCAGGGCAGAGTAGAGGGGAAGGAGAACCTCTCTCAACCTACTGGCCGTACCCTTTTTAATACAACCCTTTTAATACACCCCAGATGGCATTGGCCCTCCTGGTCACAAGAGCACACTGCTGGCTCATGGTCAGCCTCCCATCCACTAGGGACACTAGATCCTTTTCCCCTTCGCTGCCTTCCAACAGGCCAGTCCCTAACCTATATTGATACCTGAGGTTGTTCTTTCCCAAGTGCAAGACTCTTGCCCTTGTTGAATTTCATTAAATTTCTTTATGCCCTACTCTCCAGCCTGTCCAAGTCTTGCTGAATGGCAGCACAGCCTTCTGCTGCGTCAGCCACTCCACCCAATTTGGTATCAGCAGCAAACTTGCTGACAGTGCACTGTGTGCCCTTATCCAGGTCGTTGATGAATATATTGAACAGAACTGGTCCCAGTACCAACCCCTGTGGGACTCCACTAGTTACAAGGCTCCAACTAGACTCCACCTCATTGACCACAACTCTCTGGCTTCTGTCCTTCAACCAGTTCCCAATCCACCTCACTACCAGCCAGAAGGATGCCATGGGAGACGGTATCAAATGCTTTACTGAAGTCAAAATAAACCACATCCACTGCTCTACCGCATCATCAATCCACCTGGTTATATCCTCATAAAAGGCTATCAGGTTGGTCAAACATCACTTCCCCTTGGTAAAACCATGTTAACTGCTCCCAATGATCTTCTTGTCCTTGATATGCCTTAGGACAGCACCAAGGATCAGTTACTCCATTACTTTCCCAGATATGGAGGTGAGGCTGACTGGTCTATAGCTGCCTGGGTCCTCCTTCTTACCCTTTTAAAAAATATAAACAGCAAATACCTAACTGTCCATCTTAGATTTCATAGATAGATACACACATCCACATTTGCAGAAGGCTGTGGAAAAACTTTAGTCTGAAGCATAAACAGCAGTGAGATATGACAATGTGGGATCCTTGCAGCAGCAAGTGAGAACTGATGTCTTCCTTCACCTACTGTGCCAGGGATGTTTGAACATGCTGGTTTTCACATGTCAATAACAGAAGTAGATACCATTGCCAAAGTCACCATGCTGATTGCCTGTAATCTGATCTCACATCATGTCTTATTTCCTCTCAATTAAAAGCTGAGTGGTGTGTGAGGCACTATCCTTTAAGGAGTCTTTCTGCAGTCTCCAAGGTGTCCTCCTTAGCTGAGCACTTCGGAGGCTGCGAATACAGTCATTAATATTTCTGATAAATAAAGACACAAGAAGAGAGAACGAATTGGCACCACCATGTCAGTTACATTACTTAATGAAATGATACTTTTACTCCTTAGAACACAGATTTGCATCCTCAACCCTGCAGGTTTAATTTGTAGCCTCCTTTCCCATGTTGTGAATCAGACCTAAAATTACCAAACCACTAACATACAACAAATTTGGAAAGAGAAATTGTTTGTTTGGTGCTTTTTTGAGTTTTGATTTGGTTTTGGGCTTTGGGGTTTTTTTGTTTGTTTTATTTTGCTTTGGGTTTCATTTCATTTTGTTTCTGACTGCTGCTTTGAAGAAATATGTTATGAATTTTGCCTTTACTATCACTATCCCTAATCTTGTTTGAGGTCCTACATTAAGTGGTTCACATGCAAAAGCAAAGAGCTGTAAATGCATTTTTGTTCTCAACTCATCCCTACAGAAACATGATGATATTTTATTTTCCAATATTTTCTTTTCCTTCAACTTACTTGTAACTTCCATTTCCTTTCTTTCCATTAGTACTCTTTGCTTTTAAAACAACAGAAGAATTTTTTTCTTCTGGTTGTATGCATTTAAAAAAAAAAACAAATTTGTATTTTCAGAGGAAATTTATGTGAACCTCTCTTTTTGATCTGACAACACCTTCATTACATGTACCTTTTTGCTGAAAACCTGTTTATTTTTGTGCCCAAAGAAACGACACTGGCACCAGAGCTGCAAGAATATATATGTGTGTGTATGTGCATATATAAAAAATTATTTTAACAATTGAAGAGTTCTTTAGGGCAACAATTTTACAGTCTTTAAAAATAGTTCTGTCAATGTGTTTATTATTGCACTCTGACAAAACCAGTCGAAAATATTTTCTCCTGCCCAACAAATTACTGGAGCAACTTATTTTTTTACAATATGCAAAAGCTACTTATTTTATTGCTTCAGTCATTATAAAATTTTACCTCTTCAAGCATAACCTATAGGAGACATCACAAACCCAGAGCATCCCGTTAAAGTCTATCAGGGGGTCTTTAATTTACTATGACACAAATCATGTAAGTGGCAGCACATTTTCCCACCACCCTTGGAAAGGTTTTGTAGAATAGAATATATTTATGTTTTAGTTCTTAAACACAATTTGCACTAACGACTGGATCACCTAGTGTGAATTACTGAATAATGGAAATTAACAAATAGAAGACATCAATTTGAAGGCCTAATGGATTAAAAATGCGCTACTAATGTACTTTAAGGATGGCATGTTGCTTCAATTATTTATAACCACAAAATAGTAGCAAAGTATACCTAGACGTATCTGTACAGGTAATGAGGCTAAAACCAGCACCCTATGACCATATCTGTGTGGATGATCTTAGTGTAGTGAAGTATGGGATAGGGAGGGTCATCTGGAGTGTCACCAGGCATGGTAGCAAGTGAGCAAAAGTCAGAAAAAGGAGGGTGCCATTTCATGAAAGGACAGTGAAAAGGGACTTAAAGCTGCTGCCTAGGAAATGCTTTCACTGTAGACAAAGAAATTGCAGCATTTTTCCAGAGCTGTTATGCCAGCTCCTTTGCTATTGCTAAGACTGGTTTAAGTAGGCTAGACACCCTGTGTTGCAAAAGTGTGTTAATATTCTACAATATATTCCAAAGGACTCAGTAATACCTCCCAGATGCTAGCTCACTTTCTCAGCTCCTAGAGCTGCTGGTACCATGGCATGCTGGAAGGATTTTATCAGAAGGAGGCAGTGTTCTCTTCAGTAAGAGTAACTTGCTGTAAGTAAGCTGTGCCTTCATGTAGCTACAGGCAGAAGTGACACACACACACTTTTCCTACTGAGCGATAATGGCTTTGTGGCCTTGATAAAGAAGGGAACAACTCTGCAACCATTAAAACTGAATATTTTTTTTCCACGTATTTCATAAAGTAACATCAACCCACTCTCAGCACTTTGCTGCCATTAACTGCCAGAGTTGTCACAGAAGTGCCACTGCATGGAATGACAGAGCTGGATGGAAATGGCAAAGATACACATATGAGTTGACACAAATGAATCTTTGAAGCCACCCTTATTAAAAAGTAATGTTTAGGAAAGACAAATGCAACCCTACCCTGAAGTCTGCTTACTCAAACTGCACACCCTATTGCTGAGCGTTCCACCTCTGCAGCAACTCTTTAGACCCCTTTAAATATCTGCTGTTTCTGCTATTGTGCTTGAGCTCCTTTAATGCCACACTAGCTTTCAACTTGGATGTGGCTACCTCTCCTCATTTTCAATGAAATCAAACACCAACACCTTTAATGCATTTCCAGCTGTGTTCGAGTGTGTTGCTAAAATGACTCCAGTTTCCCAAATTACTCCTGTTAAGCTAAAAATCGTCTTTTTTTTTTTTTTTTTTTTCTCCTTTGGTGATCACTGCATCTTATTGTGAAAATATCTGGTTTTACTAGCAAGGAAGAAAAGCCTGATATTATTTGGCCCAGTCACCATTAACAGCTCTGGGTCTGTTTCGGATCAGACATGGCTATCTGCAGCAGCTGGAAAGCAGAGGTTGTCTCCTTACAGAACATGAGGCTAGAGATGGAGCTTCTCCAGGAAGACATTTGCTGGCTTCATGTCCTCAGGCACGCTGAGAGAAACTTAAGGTTTCCTATTAACTTCTCTAACACTGTATAAAAGCCCTGTATTTGGCACAAGCAAGGGACTGCCATTTCATAGGATCAGAGAACGGTTTGGGTGGGAAGGGACCTCCAAAGGTCATCTACTCCAACTTCTCACACCTGCATGTTTCAGAAATCATGTTGATCTCACTGGAAGTGCTGCAACCTATTCAGTCTGAAAGCTAGTCTGCATATTTGCATTTTCATTAACCCATTTTTTGCTGGGCAAGTCTCTTGACTGTCAGTTTGAATAAAAAACAGGTGTTATTGAAGATTTCCCCAGCTAGGAAAATTGATCCTAGCTGACTGAAATATTGTTTTGATGTAAGAAACAAAAACAACAGAAAAACGTACACACAAAAACCCAAACCAAACCAAAACACACACCTCTCCCCCCTCAAAAATCAAATCAACAAAACAACCAAAAAATATCAAGCAAAAAAAAAAAAGCCCCAAACAAGGCACCTCAACATGTTATTCCTCTGGTATGCAGAAATTTGCTAAATTATTTGTTCTTTTTTTTTTTTTTTTCCCCTTTCAACTAAGATCTATAATTTAGCCAATTCTCTTTTATCCTGGCTTCCTAAAGAGACAATGCAAATCAGCTGGCAGACACCCAGCCCTCAAGCCTTCAAAACAGTTTGAATAACGTTTGAAAGAAAAGCAGAACTCTCAAACATGCCACTGTTTTTGTGAAAAATTGCATTTGGCTGGAGAAGAGGGATCAAGGCAGGGAGAACTCAGCTGCTACACAATCCTGCTCAGCAGTAACCAATCAGCCAAACTAAATCTCCAGGTTAGCTTGATCTCTTTTCAATAGGGTTGTTTGAGTAGACAAAGGGGCAAGGAGGAGGTAGAGGTACCATGATAAGGGAAAAGAGTGAAGCGGAAGACACAAGCTCTGTGAATTTCCAAAGAGACCACGCAGGTCATTACACTCATTTTTCCTTCAACAAGGTCTTTCCTCACACTTTGATGGAACTTCCTCATGCACTGCCACATCAGAACTACAGATTCTTTATCTCAGTCCTTCCCTGCTCTGGGCTGCACGATGTTCCTTCACTGAGATCTGTTCTGTGAGGATGTCAGCCCAGTCTCAGATTTTATGTTCTAGTAAACAATTTCAGGCATCAGCCTTTCTGCTTTCATTTCAGCATGTTCATGCCAATCATCCTCAATCCAGTATCTTGTTCATACTTGATTAATTTTTACCTTGTTTATGCTTCTGCTTAGTTATTCATCTTCTCAAAACTCCTGATGGAGCCACACTATTTACTACAACTATTTTGTTTCTCCTTTCCTTTCATTAGTTGCTGATTTTCTTCCAGTCTAACGCTTCTGAGTAACTGCTGGATTTTTTTTGTTTGCTTTGCTTTTCATACACTTAAATCCCTCCCTTGACTCCTCAAACAAAAAAAAAAAAAAAAAAAAAAAAAAAAAAATCAGAAATCTCAATTGAATAGCTAGTTGTGGGATTTTTGGTTGGTTGGTTTGGTTTAGGTTTTTTATTTGATCGTTTGTTCTTAAGTTTTGCTTACAAGAACCTTTCTATTTATTTTGCTGTTCTCATTCCTTCCTTTCTCACTAAGTCATTTTGTAATCATAGTCACCAAAATGATTTTTCACCATTGAAATTGATCAGTCACTTCCTAGTGATGAGAGGGAAGCCTAAATGAGTTACTGGTCTGGAATCCCTTTGCCTGGCATGGAGAGGTGTCTTTGACTCAATACAAGAACATGGTAGGCCATCAGTATCCTGTCACATTCTATTTCTAACTTCTACCCAGTTAATTAACCTCATTACTGAGGTTAATTAACCCCAGAATCCCATTAGCATTATATTCTGCCTCTGAGAGTCTTTTATCAACTGCTCAGAATACCCCAGCCTCATCCACTCTGAGGCACTATCATGTCAGAAGCATCACTTAGCAAAAGTGTTGAGTTAAAGTCTGGCGCATTGTTACAGCACATGTCACAAACTGCAGCAGTGCCACTTCTACAGGTTTGTTGTGACCCTGAAAATGAATTGGAAGTATTTCTACAAACCTTTTCTCCACAACTCCCAACTGAAAACTGGGAATGAAATTATTTTTAGTTAAGTTTGAAATGCTAAGAAATGAAATATTTCCATATTTCTTAATAATTTTAAATAGTTGTTTTAAGTCAAATGTAATTTTTTTTACACTTTGGAATATAGTCTGAAATCATGGCATTTTTCATAGAAAATTTGATTGCCCTCACAACACTGGTCCTCCCCTCATGCTTTCATGTTTTCTCCTGCTCTTAATAACTATATATTCCTTGGGGCAGAGACCTAATTGATGATTATTCTCTTTCCACCTAAGACAGCAGATAAACCTTCCAAAGCTTCTATAGTCTATGCATTAACAGAATCCGGCAGAGATTTTGTGCAGTGATGCTAATGGGAGCTCTGAGCTGACTTCATCTGACACTGGGGCAGCTTCTACATGAGGACAGACCTCAGCAACAATACTTTAATGCTAGACATAATGCTGTGCTCTTTCACTAAAATTAATGAGCTGGTACCAACTCAGAG
Organism: Ramphastos sulfuratus; assembly: GCA_013399055.1. Classification (NCBI taxonomy): domain Eukaryota; kingdom Metazoa; phylum Chordata; class Aves; order Piciformes; family Ramphastidae; genus Ramphastos; species Ramphastos sulfuratus. The sequence continues at coordinate 33,067 of WBNM01025527.1, forward strand.
ACAATGTGACAACAGAAGATAAACTAAATCTATCATGGAAATATTACGCTATTAGTGAATTATGTCCATTAGCACATTCATACAACAATTTCTTAGCCCATAACAAAATTGCAGACGGGAGAAGAAATTATTACATGCAATTGATTATGACAATAACTGAAAAATATTATTCATCATGAGGGTTCAAACTTTACATTTCTGAAAGACCAGAAAAGACTACAAGAATTTCTGCCCTGCAAATATTACGATGCATTTAATAATACTCATGTTAGACTTGTTTCTCAGTACTTACAAAAGATGTTACTGTCTGTGAAAGACTAAATCTTGTCTCTTTTGTACATGTAAATAAACAAAGATAAAAATCACCTTTGCTCAGGTGGTTTGCCTGAAATAGCCCGGGATGTGCATTGAATCTAGGGGTGAAAACCCACTGCTGGCAGTGGACCCCTGCAGGCACCTGGATGTGCAAAAATTGTTGTAAAACACCTGCCTGATGGGTCAGCTCTGCCCACTGATAGGACACCTGGCAGTCACTTACGTTGATGTGACTAGGGTTGCCAGGGAGGGCTGCGAAAAACTGAATAAAAGACACTGGGCCTATACCAGCTTGGGAGAGTGTGTGAATGAGTGAGTGAGTGAGAGAAAGACATCACCATGGACATCCAACCTGGAAACAGCAGCCCAGGAGCCCTCTCTCCACCACCACCACTAACCATTCTGTGCCCTAAGTTTTGCCTGCTGTAAAAAGAGAAAATGAACTCTAAAAATCTGCTGGAAACATCCCTGGGCAAACTGAAAAAGACTTGGATTTTGGAAACCCTGTCTCTTCCCACTCCAGCTCCAGCCAGCAATATAATTCCTTTCCCACTCTTCTCTCTTCTTGTTCTCTGGTTTATTTTTTTTTCCTCTTCCCTTCTCTCTCTTTCTCTGTTTTGTTCACTTTATCCTTTAATAAATAGTCTTGCTTCTGATATCTGGTCTTACTTGTACCTTAATTCCACAACATGGAAATATATAAGAACGAATCCCTCTCCTCTGGACAGAGACATTTTTAGTCTCCCTCCTCTGAACTGGGACACTCACAGCAGGGGAGCTTTCCTTCGTTCAAAAGTCTTAGCTCAGTAATACAGCAGTAAAGCTAACCTTTTGCACTGGACACTGTGCTACTTCATTGTTTCATGAACAACAACAAAATTTTGAGATACTTACAGAGTTTTAATTGCAGTGAAAGCAGGATTTATGAGAGGCTAGCTGATAACCCTTTTTGACAGAGTTTATTCCTGTGTATGAATCAAGTTCCTGACTAGCCTGTGCTGTCAGTCCCAGAGCATACTCAAAGATCATACAAGGAAAAATCAAAAGATAGCAGATTTAATGAAGGTTTGAAAATATTCTGACGTGAGAGTAAATCTTTTCACAAAAAAAAACCCCACCAAACAAACAAACAAAACCCAGATCATTGGTTGAATTGTAAAAAGTGAATTATCTTCTATCATACTGAGCAATGAACTGCAGTTTCTACCAAATAACGTCACCTAATTCCTAGAAAAACATCTTGTGATATTATCTCCTGCCCAGAAATTATTCTGTATGCTGTTTTGAACATCATTATTCTGAAAGTTTGTAAGACCTTCCATGACTTTTGCAGATGGTGATGGTTTCTTCCCAGAAGACTGACAAGCCCAAAATTGAGAGTTGCCCTCATAATCAAAGACTCAGATACATTCAGAAATGCAATGCATGCAGGCTTTTCCCCCAGCAATAGTTTCTTCCCACTTTTGATTCTAGTTCTTTTGTTGCAGAAATTTTTTACAGGACAGACAAGATTTTTACATGCAGAGACCAAAGAAAACAAATAACGAGTTTGTCCCTTATGTTATGGGTAGATTATAGACCATTTAATTTAATTTTATGGAGCTACCACAAAATATGAAATTATACCTTATATCAATGAACAACCCTTATATATTTGCTAGAGGACTGTTTTCACTGATAGTTCAAACCCAGCATCTGCACATACATGCACACATAAAAGAACCTTGTTTTCAAACACTTATCAGTTGTTTCTTAACAATAAATGGCATTTTCAACACTCAATTCATACTGCGTTGTTTACTGAGGAAATGTATATATTTAGGCATAACTGTACATCTAAATACGTATTTGGTATACTTTATATGAACACACGGATGATCCTCCCAAATAACTTTCCCAGATTGTGCACTTAACCTTGAAATGACAACATTTTATGGATCAATGGGCTCAGCATCTGATAACAGGTTAGATCTGAGCTGCCAAAAGGCCCTTTCCAGCTGCCTCTGAGCAGCTCCCTTCCACTTAACACCAACTGCTGAGTTCATGTCAGTACCACAGAAAACTGGTTTTAAATGCAGAGGACAGAGCAGAGCCTACAGGTAGCTGAGATGTGAGTAAATAGTATTCAGAGTTGCAATGAAGTCTCCTAAGGGCTGATTTTCCAAGATAATTTTTTCTGCTATGACAAAAATGTTTCTAAGACCAAGTACAGTCTCTGCCTCAGCATTAGCCAAACACCAGCCAGAATGACCCAGCATTCTAAAATGCTGTGATTTCCTGTGCTAGATCCAAAGACCACTGAATTTAATGGTCACTATTTCTGTACCTCACATCAGACACATAGTTACAGGGAAAAAAAAGTCTTGCCTGGAAAAATAGATGAATAAATATTGGTATAATTTCTCTTCAGCTAAATGTAACCACAAAGAACTCAGTGCAATATCTCACATTATACAATTAGTGCTCAGACTTTTGCAGTCTGAGTGATATCTTTCTGGATACTCATCCTATCCTAAGCACTATTTTCTTTCCTGATAGGTACCTGGGTATTGAGATTCATGAGGCAAAGGGCATCTCCTTGCAATTTTTCAGTGGGGTCCAGGTACCAAACACTTCCCTTGAATAACTACTCTTCTAGGACATGCAGACTATTCCTTTTAGCATGTATAAAGCCTGTATAAAAATAATATGGTACATTGATTTTTCTTTGCACTTTGAACATATTGAGGGAAAATGCTTAGTTTTGAACCACATCTTGGAGTAGAAGGGCATGTGTTTATAGTGCTATGAAAAAACAAGAGAGCAAGACACCAAAACTAAATCTCTCAAGTTCTCGATTGTGTCCCAACTAAACCACACGTGAGATATACAAACAATGACCTAACTGTGATTTCAATCACTGTCTGCCCCTAGAAATGTTCAGTTTTGTCTTATCGTTCTTTCACCCATGCTGCACACTGTGGTGAAAGGCCTAAATTATACTTGGAACATATATCCTAGATATCTGCCTGGGCACCCATCTTGCCCCCTCCCCCCCCCCCACTCCTCCTTTCCCTTCCTCTTCCCGGGTAGAAGAAGCGGGAAAGCAGACAAAAGGCTTGGCGCCTCACAGTCTGCAGAAGTCACGATGGTGGACTTGCGAGTCTCCCTCTTTTAGTAAGGTAACTTGGGATTAGTTATAGGGATGGGGGTTTTTTTTGTCTGTTGCTATTGGTCAAAAACACTCGGCCAAAATGCTTAAAACCCCCAGCCAACTCATTTTTGTTTGCTGCTACCACCTGTATTGCTTGTCTGCTGCCTTCTGCGCTGCTCAGATTCACGTAGCAGGGGACTTTTTTCCCCCCCCCACACACACAAACGGCGGACCCGATCCTGCCCGCTTGCNTATCAGCCTCATTACAATTCACTTATAACCCAGATTCAGACCCCCCTCCATGACACACACAAAGCTACGCTGTTATGTGCTGTAAAAACTTAGCCCAGAATGTGTTACACAACTTTGTGTCATGGTAGACAACACTAGAATGGCAACTTTTCTGGCTTGCTATTACAGCCAAGAGATGCAAGTCCCGAACTGTTCACAACTTCTGAAGTATCTATCAAATTCTTCACCACTGCAGCTTGGAGCAGAATAGATATTAATAAAGGAAACAACACTTAAAAGTTTATCCTCTGTGACTTAGTCAGTCACAAGAAAAGTGATCGGGTCTCAAGAGTCCAGGTTCATGTTCATTCATTAAGTGTAAATATTGAGCCAGAAATCTAAAGAGAAATACACAGGTACTAGCAAAGGTAAGGAGCATCACATTCACTGAAACGTCAAAGTTCTAACAGATTAATTATCCAACTATAAAAACCAGTAAAACTTTGTTTGCATGAACTACAGAATAGCTGCTTAAATGACAGCAATAGTAAAAAAGTAGTCAGAACTGTTAGAGAATATTTTTTGGCATCTCCAAAGATCTAATAATAAATGAATTTAAAATTATCTGATCTTCTCCCTTGGAAAGATTACTGGTTTTCTATGAAATAAGGATATTCATAGAGTAACCTAAACTCTGATCTGAACCCAGATCAGTGATTATTTTTTCCTCCCCTAAACACGTGTGAAAGTTGGATTAGTATTAGGCAAACACAGAAATCCATCTAGTTTTATTTGTAGACCATGCTGCACCATTACATGGATTCCTTCAGAGTTTTTACTCTTGTTTATTTGCTTTACTTGGAGACTTGTTTGTGTACTTGTTTACTCAGTGATAACAGGAAAGTAATTTCCATTCGTTGCTAGGATATGCATTAGTAAATGAGAACCTGGAACAATATTAAATGGCTCTTGTATACCTGAGAAGAGCTAATATCTGTCTCCATTGAGCTATGCCAACTCTTGTGTTTCATAGAGCAAGAACAAGCTTATGCCATCCTGACATTCTGCCATACATTCACAAGGCTTATTATGGTTTCTATTCAACATAAGTACTATCTTTAACACAAAGATTATGTCTTCTTACTTACAACTAATTCTCACATTAAGAAAATAAGAGTTACTGTTTGAGGAACAAGGATTAACTCAGGCTGATCTTGTCTTTCCTTGCAGTTAACCTACTTTTGGCATAAATTCTGTTGTACAACTACTGACTGTTTACAGTGTCACACAGCCCAAGGGTGTAGAGTGTGGAATATTTCACATTCTGACAGAAACTATGCCCAGAGTACGTGTTGCTTGTGACCTGAATCAGATCTCACTGACAGAAGCTCTGTATCCATTTCTTTCCCTTTGGATTAGTACAAAGGAATACAATGCCCATGTTCAGACCCCAAGGCATTGTACTTTCTCAGTTCTAACCTATGGGATCAGTATCTACCAGCTGACTCAAAGAGAAGTTAAGATTTGTTCGTTAGATTTTTGAGTTGATACGAGATAAGCATGTTGAACAGAAAGATTTGAACTATTGGTCACCAGTGAAAATATAATCAAAGATACTAAATCTGAGAATCTTAGAGGGGAAAGGCATAGCAGACTGTCTGGTCTAAGGGAAATTTCCCAGCTCAGGAGAAGACCTTGGAAATTAGGTGAGAGACAGATGACTAATGCACAAAGGTTGGAGAGAAAAGTGCAGTTAAGAAAGCAAAAATGAAAGGCTAGAAGCAAAACAGGAGCAAAGCTGTATGCAGCTATGTCTAGTGAAGTGATTATGTCCCTGCACTTGGCACTGGTGAGGGAGCACCTCAAGTACTGTGTTCAGTTATGAGCTCCTCAATACAAGAAGATCATTGAGGTGCTGGAGCCTGTCCAAAGAAGGGCCATGAACCTAATGAAGGCTATAGAGCACAGGTCTTAATGGGAAGCTACTGAGGGAACCATAGCTGTTTACCCTGTAGAAAAGGAGCTTCAGAGGAGACTTCATTGCTCTCTACAATTACCTGAATGGAGGTTGTAGTGAGGTGGGGGTCAGTGTGTTCTGTCGAGTAAAAAAGTGATAGAATTAAAGGAAAAGGCATCAAGTCATGCCAGGGGAGGTTGAGGTTGGATATTAAGAAAAAAATATTTACTGAAATGTTTATCAAGCATTAGAACAGTCTGTCCAGAGAGGTGGTGAAGTCATCATCCCTGGAGATATTTAAAAAGACGTGTGTGTGTGTGTGGTGCTTACAGACATAGTTCAATGGTGAACCTGCAGCGCTGGGTTAACAATTGGATTTGGTGATCTGAGTGGTCTTTTCCAACCAAAATGATTCTACATGTCTTTTTTAAGTATCATCTATATTGGTATTTAACTTTTGGAAGGATTACATAAAGAATAAAATGTTGAAATACAAAGCAGACTGGAAACCAGTGCAAGTATTTAAGGATGTGGGATTACACCTCTGAGGCAGCAAGATGATGATTTTATCTCTGTCACAGATTTCAGGGGATTCTGGTTGGCATCAAACAAGTCCAAAAGAAGGAAGAATATCATTTTCCAGACTGAAAGCACATGGGTTTTGTTGAAAAAGAAAGGGACAAATCCTGCCATCTATCACACTGATTCATATCTGGAGGAACTCAGCTGAAGTCAGTTTTGTCAATGGAAATTAAACTAGGGATGAGAGACCAAAATTTAGCTCACAACCTGTGCAACTAGCATTGAATGGACAGCAGAGTTTCTAGAAATTGGAACTCCAGCAATGAAAACACCTTAGGGCAAGCACTTAATGAGAGTTTGTTAAAGAGAACCATAGTTCTGTGAAGATGATAGATCCCCAAACATACTCAAAATCTGTCTGAAACCTAATCCTTTAACAGCTCAGTGTTTCTAGGAAGCATGCTCTGTGCAGTGATGACTGAGGTTGCAATTGCGCACAGAGTCATAAACACAGTAAGCAATTTTCAGAGAAAAGAAGAAAAAGTGTAATGCAAGCCAGCAATCTGTCAGAGACAACAGCACTGCATATTCAGCAATGGAGTTGGAAGTAACCAATCAATATATTTTTTTAATTTTCTTGATATTTTTGCAGTTACTCACATACCAGGAATGTCTGAAAAGCAACATTTCAGCACTCTGGTTCAGGTAGAAGGAGGAGTGCCAGGAGACAGACAAACAATGGCAACAATTTAGGGAACAAGACATATCCCACAGGCAGTGTTGCAAAGAACTGTAATAGATGCAGGATGTGCCACCACACAGCATCTAAAATGAGCTCAGGGAAGGGTGTATAGTGGTTTCCATTCACAATAGTCACTAGTGCCCTGCTAACAAGAACTCTTGCCTGAGCCTGCCACAACAAAGACCCCTGCTAAATCCTGGTGCAAGATACGACTAGTCTGCAGTGACACACGTGTTGTACCCTGGGGACTTCTGCAGAAAAGTTGCAGTCAAGGTTGACCACTGCTACCTTAAGCTGTAAATGAAGCTGGCCTGCATGGCAGACCTAGAGCTATGCATTGATTGTCTGTTCATCCTGAAACAAAAGATACTTGCTGCTTCTGTCTTGGCAACTCTCAGGTGCTCAGTGATGTCTCTGCAGCAACCTTGGCTCCCCAGAAAATTCAAGTACTGATGAAGATGGGAAACTGGAACTTTTTGAAACTAAATAAATGAAGAACAACAAACACAAAACAAAACAAAACCAACCAAATAAACAATAAACCAAAACAAAACCAAAGCAAAAAAACCCAAACACCCAAAGCACAAATGCATCTCACGATTGGTCAAAGCCAGAAGTTCAAACGAATGAGAACACAGTGGATGATACTTTTTCCCCATCAAGAATTTGCATATTTCAGCAAAAGAAAAACATATTTGACATAGTAATGACGGGTGAACACAAATACAAATTTAGTGTGTATTTGTCACGTGTGACCAGTCATCATCTTAACCATGTGCCACATTAAAAGCCTAAGGTATCCGAATGTCCCCTGTGGTGAAAAGCACATGATGAGAAAATATCATGTCACTACATAGTTGAAGATTATGACATTAGTAATCAGACAACTAGGCCATAAATGGTATCACACTGATAGATCTCACTCCTAATTTATTCACTGATTTTTTTTAATTTTTTTTTTTTTAAACCTCTTAAAAGTATTTGTGGAGATCATAGAATCATTTTGGTTGAAAAAGACCTTTAAAATCTTGAAGTCCAACCATTAACTTAGGTCACCACTAAACCTTGGCCCTCAGCACCACATCTACAAGACTTTAAAACCCTTCCAGGGATGGGAATTCCATCACCTCCCTGGGAAGCCTGTTCTAGGCCTTGGGCCCATACCCAGAGCCTGAGGTCATGCTAATGGTTGGTATCACTGTGCACATCAGCATGTATAACTGCTTGCGCCATTACCCAGGAGCTTGTGGTTCCTGGTGCATCAGGCAGGTGATGTCACAAGGACCTGGGGTGGCTGTTGCCAGGAAGCCTGAAACAACTACAAGGGCTGGAAGAGGCGAGAGGTAGCTCTCAGGTTCACTTGCTCCAGGAGCTAGAGTAGCTCTTCTATGCCTTCAACATTTCCTTGGCATTGTCAGCACAGCAGCACTGTCTCCAAGTCGCCTCCACGCTGTGTAGGGAAGGACAGAGGAACAGCCTGCCCAAGCATATCTGGTTCCTGTGCCCCACCAGAGACTGGTGGGAAGAGCACGAATGGGAGAGGCAGCTGCTGACATCTTAACTTTACCTTCACGGAGAGCTATTGTTTAAATACTACACATCTAGCCTGACAACAATCCTCAGGTTTTGACAGTAACGACAAAGACAGTAACTGGAAAGATGAATTATATCAGCTCTTGATATTCCTGTTTGAGGACAAACAACCCAAAAATCCCTAATTCTGTTGGACATTCTGAACATACCACATTCACTGGTACCTTTGCAATGAATTTACTGTCAAACACAGAATAGGCTCCCCAGTTACCACTGGGCAGTATCTACTTAAGTATTTGCTATCTCCTCATCACCTATGATGAATAAATTACATAGACAAAAACAGCAGAGAGATTGTCCTGTTTCATGCTCTGATTCAGTCTTCTAACAGTCACATTTTCTGAAATCCAACCACAATGCTACGATCTGTGTACAGTTCTGGAGCCCNTTGGGGCAGGACTATCTACAAAGGCATGTATAATTAGGAAAAAGGTGAATGGTATTAAACTAAAGGGTAGATTTTGGTTGGACATTAGGAATGAGTTCCTTACTATGAGGGTGGTGGAGGAAGGTGGTGAAGGCCCCATCCCTGGAGACATTCATCAAGGTCACATTTGATGGAGCTCTGGGAAATCTCATCTAGTTGAGGATGAGGTTGGACTAAATGACCTCTAAAGGTACCTTCTAACCCAGTGCATTCTATGATCTCCCAAACATCTGAGTATTTACTTTATATATATTTGTGTAACACCACAGCTGCTAACTCTCCATGTAATTAATGTACATTGTGAAAAAGCTGCCAGTTTATTAGTAAGCTCTAAATAGAAACAGAAATCCTTTTTATTAACATACTGTGATTTTCTGTATATGATCATACATTTCATGTATATTCTTAGCTGAAATAATAAATAGCATTAAAAATACGGTACTGGAAGTTTTGCCTTAATCTACATTCTTTTCCTTGGTTGTTATATCCTTCCTTTTAATCTGTTTCCAAAACTCTGGGCTTTTATCATTAGTTCTAGAATAATCAGCTTTGCACAGTGAAAATCTTATCTCCTTCCATAACTATTTCATACTTAGAAATCAAATGAAGGTTGTATTTGCTGCAGGACTGAACCTTGATGACCCTTTTTATCACTCATATTACACATTTTTTATTACAAGTGCTTCCTGTTTTCCCAAAGAATATTACAGTAACAGAGGCATTTCCCCTATGCCTATTGTTTTCAATACATCCAGATTAATACTGAAGGCAAATATTTCTCCTGCTGTGCTGAAGAGACAGACCAAGTCAGGCAGAGAATGCCTATACTGTTCATTGTACTGCATGCAAATTTCCTTCTGTGAACAGCATTGAATCATAGAATAATTCATGTTGGAAAAGACATTCAAGATCATTAAGTCCAACCATAAACACAGCACTGCCAAAGCCACCTACACTACACAATGCCCCTCAGTGCCACATCCACACATATTCTAAATGCCTTCAAGGATGGAGATTAACCAGTTCCCCAAGTATCCTGTTCCAGTGCTTGATAAACCATTCAGTGAAGAATTTTTTTCAGATATCTAGCAGAAGTCCTCAGACTGGCCAACTCCACTTCTGAGAATTTTCATTTTCCTTTTTCTCTAGGTTTTCCAGGTTTACCTTTCCCCGCCCCCCCCCCCCTTTAAATTCTCTGTGTTTTTTATCCTAGAACAACTTATCTTTTCTTCCACGAACACCTTTTTGTGAACTATGTGTTTTATAAACCTTTAATCTACTAACGTTGTCCTGGTTCTGCATTAAGAGAGAAGAATCTGTCTAAAGTCCAGAGAAATGCATTCATGTGACCTAGGATGAAATGCCACATTTTTTCCTGTATTTGTTTTCCATTAAAAATGTCCTGGTTGTGCTAATCAGAAAACTGAGATTTCAAACTAACCATCTAGAATTACTGTACCTGATTTATTTAAATGGCATTTGAAATGCCGTTGATTGATCAATAATCAACATCCTTGCCTGATACTGATTTCAGCAGAAATACTCTAAAGTTTGTGCTGAGTGAAGGAGAGGGGAAGAGTTGAGAAAACCTGAAACAAGAGTGTAAATGACAATATTTTCTTTTTTTCATCAGAATGTGTGTATTTGTTGTGACTGCATCAGAGATCATCTTATAACTAGAGATTTCCATTTAAATAGAGAACTGCTTGTTAAAAAAAAAGGCAGAACTACAGACAACTAAATGAACTCCCACATATATTGAGCTCTACCACTGTGTCTCATCTTTGGTGCAGTGAAATGTGTAAGCTCATTTAATTAGCATATCTAGCTTGAAATAACTTTTATTTCACATTGACTTTCCTTGGGCCTTATTTATTCTGCAGTTCCTTTTATCAAAGCTATGCAGCATACTAGCAGTCAAGTCTGCTACACAGAGGGCATAACAACTTGATTATTCATTTGCATGCTTATTCCAGAATAGATCATTCTAATGGACACAATCTAAATATGCATCAGGCCTGTTAAACCATACATTTGTCAGTTTGGCTCTATGGACAGTAGCAGACTTCACTGGTCCATGCCTAAACAGCGCATCTAAGCATTACCAGACCATTTGTTTCTCCAGCTGTTCAGTGTGCCCACGCTTATAAAATTTAGTTCTGAAAAACCAGTGCTGTTACTAATTGTTACTGTACTCATGCAAAGTCCCAAGAACCCTCTCATAGGCCATCACATCCAGTGTACCTTTTCAGCCTTCGACACAACCTCTAGAGCAGAAAAACAGAGAAAACTGAAAGAATGCTTACTGAAAAGCAAAGCAGAACAGCTAAATCTTCAGTGATCTGTCCACTTTTCCACATAAACCTCTGCTTAAGTAAAACGTGCTTAAGGCAGCAGGCCTCAGCTTCATGTAGCCTGACTGTATCCCCTGTCCCCCCATCACCCAAAGCGTCCAGACAGACACATATTCCACCTGACTGGGTGAAGGCAATTACTTTCTCAGGTCTTGGAAGAGTGAACCATATTTTTGCCATTTTTGCCAATGAGAAATCTGTATTCCAGAGGGGGGAAGGAAAAAAAAAAAAGAAAAAAAAAAATTTTGGGAGTCAGACTTGAAAGTCCCTGAAATACAGAGTGTATTTAAAATTGCTGATCACCTGACAGCATCTTCTCAACCAACCTTCACTCCTTTCCTTCTTCCTAGCAGCCTGTATGGGAGCTCTTGACCCAAGTAGGAGCTGCAAAGTCAAGCAAGCAATATACAACTGTGTAGAAAGCATTTCCACTGCACAAATTTATATTTTACATCACATCAGGAGAACAAAAAAGAAAGAAAAAAGGAAAAAGAGAGGACCGAAGTTAGGGCCACCAACATTTCATGAAACCACTCACATCTTCCCTACAACTGAGAGGATAAAAAAGATCCAGTCATTAAAATTCAGGTAACAGGGTACTGTCTTGGTGTTTTCTGAATTAAAATTCTGAACTGAACTATTGCTTTGCAAAAAATTGATGTCTCTCCATATTCTCTTGTTCAGTGTCTCAAGAAAGACCTAACAATTCAGTTACTCCAGGATCAGTAACAACTGCTGATATAGCACATACAGGACTCTCAGCTGCCTTACGGGGAAAGGCTTTGTTATATTACAGTGCCACAAGTCTACATCATTTAAAAAGTATACTGCAGAGTAAGGTGTATGTGTAATTTCAAGGTCTTTTTTTCTCTTTTGTTAACAACAAGTGTTGTAAACACTGAAGGTGGAAAAAGAAGACTGAAGTGTTCATAGGTGAAAGTTCTAGGAGCCATTTTGCAGAGGAAGAGTTCAAGAAGTCCAATCAGGATCCACATTTCTACTGTGTTATTTTGCAGAAGTAGCATTAATAAAGTGGTAAAAAAAGCAATGTAAATAAAAATCAGACTTTCTTAATAGAACTTGAAACTTCTGAAGCTTTAACTCAGTCCTACTTTTATGATAGACTTTCTTAATAGAACTTGAAACTTCTGAAGCTTTAACTCAGTCCTACTTTTATATGTTTGTTTTTACTCTATTCATAAGCCTAGTAGAATAAACAAATGTTTTTTCACCATATTAGGACACCTTTTGTTGAAAGTCAAACAACACTGAATTTTTATCCCTGCTTTTTTTGAGATTTCAGTTTTGCAACCATTTCCTGCCTTAAACACCAGGCTAGGTAGAATACAGCAAAACAGAAAAATGAGACATTATCTGTTTACATTTAACTAAAGCTTATCATTTACTCCAAAGAGGTAGAGCCTAGGCTGATTCATTACTACCACACTAATCAGCACACAACCCAGGCCCAGCATATCTGGCAGAGATGACTTTTCTAGTCAAGCATGAGCACTAATGAAGAAATAAAACTTTGTTCCATCAAAAATCAAATTATTTTTACAAGAAAATACAGAACAAAATAATGGAGGGGAAAGTGGCAATTTTTTTAGAAGTTGGTCTTCCTTTATAAAAAGTATTGTGCTGGTTTGAGGCTAATTGAAATATTTTAATAGAGAAAATTATATTATAGGCTGTGAAAAGGGAACAATGGTGATGTCCACTTCACTCATAGGCTTGCTGA
>WBNM01025527.1:46192-87979 GCA_013399055.1 Ramphastos sulfuratus
AGTTCTAGTCTGGGTCATTTTACAAAGTGGGGGGGGGGGGGGGCAGGCCAGGGAACTCCCAAACCATCACAAGTATGATTATTTGCTAGACTTTGTAGTCTGCTCTGTTTCAGATATTGGATAGGTATAATCTTTCTTGAAGTCAGTGGATATCCTGGACAGATACTAAAAGGGAAAGATCTTAATCTGGGTTCCTTGCACAACTCTTTGTATTTTGTCAATGCAGAAATGCATTTGCTACATTTTATCATTCCTGGCTGTACAAGAAAGCATTGGGAACTAAATGTGCACCTTTAAGTTTTCCCTGTGTTTTAATATATTACCTGTGATGTATTGGTAGTTCAAACAATATAGTATGTTTGTAGAGCATGCAACAAATCATGTAAATAGTGTCTAAAACAACAACAAAGGCAAACAAACAATTTGCATGACTTATGGTTTTCTTCTAGTGAATAACGTGGCACATGTCACTAGTTCACAAAGCTTATGAAAATTGATAACAACCCCCTGCTGCATTGAATTCAAGTAAGTGTGATCCAAAAGATCTCTCCATGCAAGCTATTTACCACTGTCAAAAAAGCACTCCATAATGTTCTCTCCAGCCCAGATCTGGAACCCATCCCTTCTTTAAGTGAATAGGAAACCAGCTTGTTCTCACTGCCTTCCAAAGACTGCATGTTGGAAATTTATTTCCTCCTATTAAATATGGTGCAATCTAACACTTGGATCGTCCTAAAATAAGCTGGAATTATAAATAGGGCCTCAGGTTCATGAAAGCCAGTATACTACTGTGCAAACATTTTATGTCTGATTTAAGGTTCAGTGCAAAGTGCAGTATTTTCTCTATATACTTTCCCCTCCCTTTAAACGTTTAGATGAGTCCTGAGTAGCAATCAAGGAAATTTATATTCTGTGAAATTATTTTTTCCCTGAAAAGTGTACTTGAAAATATTTTCAAATGTGTCTCTGAATACCTGAGAGTCATTCCTCACAGGGAAAAAAAACCCAAAAAACAACAAAACAAAAACCACAACAAAACCAGCAACAGTTTCCCCTCATACTATGCATGTAATGCAATTTATGCTATTAAAAATGGAGCTATAGTTAAAAGTTTGGTAGGATTTTAAATGATTTGATTATGGAGAATGAAAACCCTACTCTTATTAAAATAAAAACATATTCCTTTTTAAGATGTATGCCCTAAACATACAAACTAAAGTGTTCTTTCTACAGTAACTTGACAACTCTTCTGGTTTTCTGTCCAGGCTCAGATAACACTTTGGACTTGTAGGAGGCCAACATCAGCTTTAAAAACCCCAAACTTTGTGATATTCCCAAAATCTCTCCTGGTTTCAGAATATTCCTCTGTGTGGGTGACAATGGTAGTCCATTATGACCTATGTAAGATAAATAAGCAGGTACGTACATTCACACTCTTAAGTTTTCAAGACTGCACTGATCTTCCTGATTTCTTTTGGTCAAATCTTGGCTCACCTTCTATTTTTGCAAAAACAATTCTCCAAGAATAAATAATAGAGTTTACAGCTAGGAGACTATAAAGAGTAGAAACTAAAAATGCTTGGTTTTAAGATTGCAGCAACTTGAATACTGACCTATATTAAAATGAAAAATATAAGTCCACACATAGGGAGCAAAGACAGATTGAACTATCATTATTTGCCTGGAAGTTCTTTAGAAATAATAGCTATAGAGGTGAGGGTGGGGAGATCAAATTAAATTTGGAATAAAAATAAAACAAAAAACAAACAATTTTGCTGCTTTTTCTCATTGAAACCCCAAAACATTTGAAGGAAAGGCAAATCCTTGTATTACTCCTCTGTCCCAGGTTGGGAACTATAGGGTTAAAATAGTCCTCTAGGGACTTGAAGATTTTGTTACTCAATCCCACAATTCTGCTATCTCTTCATAAGCTCAGGGCAAGGCCAGCTTGTTCTCCTTTCCTCCCCCTCCAGCCTTGTGCCGGGCAGGAGCTGTGTTATCGGGATAAACATGTAAGCATAGGCCTGGTTGGGGCCTCCAGAGGCTGTGCTTAGGCCTCTTGGATGGCGGAGGCATGGCGGGGGAAGAATTGGAGCACTGGGGATGATAGATTTAGTTTTGGGCTGGGGGAAAATTCAAGGGGTTCGCTTATGGATTCTGCATCTGCTTTGTAATTTCTATCTGTAACACTCTCTCCAAATATAATTCTGGTTTTTTCTCCAATTCATTTGAGAGCTTCACTCTGTCGGCTCTTTAAACTCACGACACTCCTCCCACTGTTTTTTATTTTGTTTTGGTTAGTCGGGGTTTTTTTGTTTGGTTGGTTGTTTTTTGTTTGTTTTCTTTTTTGGTTGCCTCCATACAAGTAATAGGAGAGGCCTGAGCCATGCTTGATGTGAGAGCTGATCTGGCAGAGGTCTGCAGATGTCATGGGATTTTACATCTGTCCCTTAAGCACGGTGATAACATTGGTATTTTAAGTAGTTCTTGCAAGGGCTCATGACATACTGATAACCAGCAAGAGATTGAGGCAACTCTTACTCAAAACAGTATTTGTTTTTCAGTGAATAGAAATTGATAAATTGATATATACTACTTTCTCTTTTGCTTTATATTTGACAGAAACAACATTTACTCTGAAAAGATGAAACAACTCTTAGGACTATCTGTGTGTATAGCTGATACTGAAGTAACATTTGACTAATAGTAATAATAAAGAAATCTGTCCCTGATCATAGGTTACGGACTCTGGTAGAACCCATTGTGTTCTGTGGTTTAGAAACAAGTTCTACCGAGTAAATACAGTTATTTGGATCTCAGCCTGCCTAGAAAGCTCATTGACCAAGAGACAGGAGGAAGAAGATTGCATGGTCTCCATCTCAGGTGTCTATTTTATAGCCATCTTCCTGTGTCTAAAGTTCCTTTACACTTCTTTTGCTCAGGGCAAGGTCTGAGCCAAAGTCTGACCAAACTCCAAAAAAGCAAAAAAAAAAAAAAATGAAGAACACATTTTAACCTTACATATCTGCCTATCTCTTTCATTCACTTCTGTTCCTATTTCTTTTCCCATTTTATTAATTCAAGGATTTCATTATTTGGGGTTGGAAAAAATCTCAAAAAGCCCAAACATCCTTCTGTCTCTTACTGTGGAACCAAATAAAGCAATGATATCGACTGCACAGATTCAGAAATAGGACTGGTGTGGTGGGTTAAGGAACTTTTCCCCCACCGCACACACACCCCACTGAAATTTACCAGATCAGCTCAGATGGCTTAGAAGTGAGATAAAGCTATATTTACAACAAAGTAAAATTTACAACCATATATATACAATATATTTACCAGTATTTACAATTATATGCAATTGAGAAATAATACAGAAATCTCAACTCCCTCCTGGAGGAAGAAACTGCCCAGAAGAGGCTCAAAGCCATCCTCTCTCTCTCCCAGACAGACAAATAATCAGCCAAGCTCACTTGTTATCTGTTAGTGGAAGATTAGAGTGGAGCAAAGGAGATGTGAAAGGAGCAAAGGCTCTGATGCAGAAGAGCAAACTGTTTATATTTTGGATTTTTATCCCTTTTAGCAAATCAATGAATGATATAGACTTTATCATTATTATTCTTTTATAACCAATGATCTAATTTCTCTCATTAGAATATCCCAATTAGCCTTAAATCAGCACAACTGGCCACTTTACCAGGTTACACTTTTCTCTTAGCTTCAACATTTTCTTCTTTAGTGCCTCAGAATTTGACACTGTTTAGGAAATCCAAGGTGCCTCTTTTTCACACCTTTCTGCTTGTGAAGACCAATGCGGGCAGGAAAAAGAAAGAAAAGTCCAGTCCTTCTGAATGGCCATGGATCCTGCTGCCAGTTAGGGTAGCAGAGAGCATCAAGGATTGGAAACTGAAGCTGAACAGAAAGAGAAGCAAATGCAGATTTGCTCAGTTCAGTCCATGAAATAAACTCCCAGTGGAACACTTGAGACTGCAAATTATATTTTTGAAAGTCAGAAAAATTCTTATTGTTTCACAGTTTTTTTTTCAAATTAAAACATCACAAGAGACTATCGCAGATGTCTTGTGGCCAACAGGCTAGGATTAGCACAATAATGCATACACTAAACAGGTATTTTCTAACTTTTCTCATTCTGTAACAATAAGAGAGATACAGTTCTATTAAAAGCACTCCCATCTTATCCACCTCTCTTCCACGACTTGTAGAAAAGAATAAAAAACCTAAATATCTGCATAGTTTATGCCCTTTTGTCTGAAAGAAGGCTACAGAATTGTTTGATTATAACAGGTACCAAGGAACACACATAATGCTCCTGAAAGAGGCTGTTTGCAGGAGATATATCGAATGCTATTACAGAACAGAGACATCTCCTCATATGCTGTGAAATTATAATGGGTTTGCCTGTTGTCTGACTTCTGCAAAGCTTTATGAGAAGTTCTTACAATTTTTTTTTTTTTTTCCAGTTATGTAGATTCTTCCCTGTTCAGTAGTACGTACTGAATCCTCAGTTTTCATAAAACATTTCCCAAGCCCTGTCACAAGGGTCTGGCAGAAACAAAACTAAAAGAGTCAGACTCTGGAGGTTTCTTCAACTCTTGCAGGATTGATCCACTCAACAGAAGCAGCCTCTGGATCTGCTCTGACTTCTAATAAAGTAAGTTGGTGTCCTTCCTATCTGCATGCTTTCCTGTGAGATTTGATTCACCAAGGCTCACAGATGTGTCAGTATATTTGTGGAACAAGCACGTCTCACCCCGAGCCATAGTTCTCACTGGACTTTAACTACTGACACTGGGGAGTAAAGGAAATGCAAAGGAGTCCCACCTCTAGCACTGGTATAACTACTCCTTTTTTCTTGTATCTCTGAAAAGGGCAACAAGTGGTAACATTTAAATGCCATTCTGTCTGTTTACTGCATCATCTCCTTACAAGCGAGAAGAAAGAAAACACAAATGTGGATAGGCAGGAATTGATAGAGTGTATTTGAAAATAGGATGTATAAGTCTCTTAAGTCCTTAAGCCCCTAACTCTCTCCCCTGCCACTTTCAGATACTCTGGCTTGCTTTTCTAGTGATGTGACCATAGTAGCTTTGCTCCTTTGAGCCAGTCTACTCATTGTGCCATCACACATAGCTCACTGAACCACAGGAGTGAGTCAGGCAGCAGAGTACAGCTCTCAATTTTAACTAAAGTATCATTTGATCTTTTAGTACCTCAGATATGTAGCAGTCTGTGTTTACTTCTGAGACCCCCTAATCAACTCTCTCCAGTAACCCGGCAGTCTGAAAAAGATTTATCTTCCTGTCCCAGGTCCCTGTATGCCAACCCTAAAGTGTAGCCTGTCCATCTGTGACTCTCAGTATTAGTTCATTCAGACAGGCACTTGTTTGGAAAAATGCATCGAGATGCTAGACAGGGAAAAATAAATGTATTTTAAAGCAAACAAAATAACCAAACAGCACATAAATATGACTGAGGTCAACAGTAGAGTAATTAATATTGCAAGCGTCAGATGCCTTTCCCCGAAGAAATCCAGAAGGAAAAAAACCCAGTATAATCTATTACAGCAAATTAGGAAAGGCCATTTTTCATCTGCATGTGTCTAATACCCTTGCCTCCTTTAGTAGAAGGAGCAATACATCATTATCATTCACAAGGAAAGAAAGAAATAAAGACCAGCTATTTATTCTTTCTCTAGAGCTTGAAGTATCTATGCTCTTTCACCAACTAAACATCTACAAAAATTGGTTTTGTACCAGTGAGGCTGAATTTCAAATGAAGTGTAAAGGGTAACACAATCAGCAAAATTAATTAGTAAAATACTCAACTGTGTTATATGATTGCCTAGAAAGAGAACGGAGCTTCAAACAGAAGTGTGTTGCACCAAGTCTGTTTAGGGTGTGGACAAGGTCCTTCAATCTAGTTTGCACAGTCCTTAATTAACAGTCCTTTTATATTTTAGTTATTATTGCTGAGAGGATTAGTGAAATGATGGTGTATGTTCATGGAACATAACTGCTAGCCTCTGAGCTACCTGATAAAATTTAATCACCCAGTCTCAGCGCACTTCCTTTGCAGTCTTTCAATTCTGGATTTATCCCTCTAAAATTGCTTTTCCTGAGAATTTTACAGCTAGCTAATTGACTTTCTGTTCCTTCTCTTGTATTGTGTGTGAATAAAGTCTCTTCATAGTTCTGCTAGCAGCTCTTTAATAAATATGACAGTATCACAGTATCACCAAGGTTGGAAGAGACCTCAAAGATCATCAAGTCCAAGACTAGATCATGGCACCAAGTGCCACGTCCAAACGTGCCTTGAACACCTCCAGGGACGGTGACTCCACCACCTCCCTGGGCAGCCCATTCCAGTGGGGAATGACTCTCTCAGTGAAGAACTTTCTCCTCACCTCCAGCCTAAACTTCCCCTGGCACAGCTTGAGACTGTGTCCTCTTGTTCTGGTGCTGGTTGCCTGAGAGAAGAAAGCAACCTCCTGCTGGCCACAACCACCCTTCAGGTAGTTGTAGACAGCAATAAGGTCTCCCCTGAGCCTCCTCTTCAGCAGGCTAAACAATCCCAGCTCCCTCAGCCTCTCCTCATAGGGCTTGTGCTCGAGGCCTCTCACCAGCCTCATTGCCCTTCTCTGGACACATTCAAGCACCTCAATGTCCTTCTTAAATTGAGGGGCCCAGAACTGGACACAGTACTCAAGGTGTGGCCTAACCAATTGTATTGTATTCATAAACGACCAGGGTGGAAGAAAGGTTTGCAAAAATCAGTCATATTTAGGAAAGGAATACTCGTTGAAGAGATACTGAGCATTATATAAACCTTACTAGATCTCTACTTCATGCCAAAATGCCTGAGATGTGCATTTCTGAAGGGGGCTTACATGAAAGCCCTTATTTACATGGGCCTGTGGTGATAGGTACAATAATTTTAAACAAGATGGAATAGATTTAGATTAGACATTAGGTAGAAGTTCTTTGTTATGAGGGTGGCGAGACATTGGAACCAGTTGCCCAGAGAGGTTGTGGGTGTCTCATCTCTGGAAGTCTTTAAGACCAGGTTGTATGAGGCTTTGAGCAACCTGGTCTACTGGGAGGTGTCCCTGCCCATGGCAGGGGGTTGANGTAGATTCTTCCCTGTTCAGTAGTACGTACTGAATCCTCAGTTTTCATAAAACATTTCCCAAGCCCTGTCACAAGGGTCTGGCAGAAACAAAACTAAAAGAGTCAGACTCTGGAGGTTTCTTCAACTCTTGCAGGATTGATCCACTCAACAGAAGCAGCCTCTGGATCTGCTCTGACTTCTAATAAAGTAAGTTGGTGTCCTTCCTATCTGCATGCTTTCCTGTGAGATTTGATTCACCAAGGCTCACAGATGTGTCAGTATATTTGTGGAACAAGCACGTCTCACCCCGAGCCATAGTTCTCACTGGACTTTAACTACTGACACTGGGGAGTAAAGGAAATGCAAAGGAGTCCCACCTCTAGCACTGGTATAACTACTCCTTTTTTCTTGTATCTCTGAAAAGGGCAACAAGTGGTAACATTTAAATGCCATTCTGTCTGTTTACTGCATCATCTCCTTACAAGCGAGAAGAAAGAAAACACAAATGTGGATAGGCAGGAATTGATAGAGTGTATTTGAAAATAGGATGTATAAGTCTCTTAAGTCCTTAAGCCCCTAACTCTCTCCCCTGCCACTTTCAGATACTCTGGCTTGCTTTTCTAGTGATGTGACCATAGTAGCTTTGCTCCTTTGAGCCAGTCTACTCATTGTGCCATCACACATAGCTCACTGAACCACAGGAGTGAGTCAGGCAGCAGAGTACAGCTCTCAATTTTAACTAAAGTATCATTTGATCTTTTAGTACCTCAGATATGTAGCAGTCTGTGTTTACTTCTGAGACCCCCTAATCAACTCTCTCCAGTAACCCGGCAGTCTGAAAAAGATTTATCTTCCTGTCCCAGGTCCCTGTATGCCAACCCTAAAGTGTAGCCTGTCCATCTGTGACTCTCAGTATTAGTTCATTCAGACAGGCACTTGTTTGGAAAAATGCATCGAGATGCTAGACAGGGAAAAATAAATGTATTTTAAAGCAAACAAAATAACCAAACAGCACATAAATATGACTGAGGTCAACAGTAGAGTAATTAATATTGCAAGCGTCAGATGCCTTTCCCCGAAGAAATCCAGAAGGAAAAAAACCCAGTATAATCTATTACAGCAAATTAGGAAAGGCCATTTTTCATCTGCATGTGTCTAATACCCTTGCCTCCTTTAGTAGAAGGAGCAATACATCATTATCATTCACAAGGAAAGAAAGAAATAAAGACCAGCTATTTATTCTTTCTCTAGAGCTTGAAGTATCTATGCTCTTTCACCAACTAAACATCTACAAAAATTGGTTTTGTACCAGTGAGGCTGAATTTCAAATGAAGTGTAAAGGGTAACACAATCAGCAAAATTAATTAGTAAAATACTCAACTGTGTTATATGATTGCCTAGAAAGAGAACGGAGCTTCAAACAGAAGTGTGTTGCACCAAGTCTGTTTAGGGTGTGGACAAGGTCCTTCAATCTAGTTTGCACAGTCCTTAATTAACAGTCCTTTTATATTTTAGTTATTATTGCTGAGAGGATTAGTGAAATGATGGTGTATGTTCATGGAACATAACTGCTAGCCTCTGAGCTACCTGATAAAATTTAATCACCCAGTCTCAGCGCACTTCCTTTGCAGTCTTTCAATTCTGGATTTATCCCTCTAAAATTGCTTTTCCTGAGAATTTTACAGCTAGCTAATTGACTTTCTGTTCCTTCTCTTGTATTGTGTGTGAATAAAGTCTCTTCATAGTTCTGCTAGCAGCTCTTTAATAAATATGACAGTATCACAGTATCACCAAGGTTGGAAGAGACCTCAAAGATCATCAAGTCCAAGACTAGATCATGGCACCAAGTGCCACGTCCAAACGTGCCTTGAACACCTCCAGGGACGGTGACTCCACCACCTCCCTGGGCAGCCCATTCCAGTGGGGAATGACTCTCTCAGTGAAGAACTTTCTCCTCACCTCCAGCCTAAACTTCCCCTGGCACAGCTTGAGACTGTGTCCTCTTGTTCTGGTGCTGGTTGCCTGAGAGAAGAAAGCAACCTCCTGCTGGCCACAACCACCCTTCAGGTAGTTGTAGACAGCAACAAGGTCTCCCCTGAGCCTCCTCTTCAGCAGGCTAAACAATCCCAGCTCCCTCAGCCTCTCCTCATAGGGCTTGTGCTCGAGGCCTCTCACCAGCCTCATTGCCCTTCTCTGGACACATTCAAGCACCTCAATGTCCTTCTTAAATTGAGGGGCCCAGAACTGGACACAGTACTCAAGGTGTGGCCTAACCAATTGTATTGTATTCATAAACGACCAGGGTGGAAGAAAGGTTTGCAAAAATCAGTCATATTTAGGAAAGGAATACTCGTTGAAGAGATACTGAGCATTATATAAACCTTACTAGATCTCTACTTCATGCCAAAATGCCTGAGATGTGCATTTCTGAAGGGGGCTTACATGAAAGCCCTTATTTACATGGGCCTGTGGTGATAGGTACAATAATTTTAAACAAGATGGAATAGATTTAGATTAGACATTAGGTAGAAGTTCTTTGTTATGAGGGTGGCGAGACATTGGAACCAGTTGCCCAGAGAGGTTGTGGGTGTCTCATCTCTGGAAGTCTTTAAGACCAGGTTGTATGAGGCTTTGAGCAACCTGGTCTACTGGGAGGTGTCCCTGCCCATGGCAGGGGGTTGAACTAGATGATTTTTGAAGTCCCTTCCAACTCAAGTCATTCTATGATACACAGCTAAAGAGGACTGGATTCTACCATATGCCAAAATGATAACCTGAGCTTTAAGAAAAATTAACAGATTAAATTTATTTTCCCTTCTTCTTTTCTCTCTTTTCTCCTCTATCCCAGCATTTGATTTTTTTTCTCTCATCTTGTTTTACAAATAAATTCTCATTTTTCAAATGTTATAGAAATTTGTATTGATTATTAGGAGAGTTTTAATCAAACGTGAATTTGGTATTTTATGTTGATTGAAGTGGTAGAGTGAGCATCCAGGATTCCAGGAAGCATGCTGAGGTTTTCTCACTGAAGCCAACAGTCGTGTTTTGAAGTAGACTTTTGAGGGAAGGAAGGGAATGAAACAGTAAAAGCAACACAGTGTAGGTCATCTTCTATCTGCAAATGAGTCCAGCATGGAAAAAACAATAAAAATGAAAATGATGCATTGCCAATTACAGAATCATCACTGTTTCAGAACCAGAGTTGAAGTGTGGCCATTCTTTCTGTTTTCCAAATTTTAATTTATTGAATGTTCATTTCACATTTTGGAGGCCATCTCTGTATCCATATAAGCTGGGCACCACTACTGTAGTCAGCATCAGACACAATCTCTCTGTATGTATATACACTTTTATATAAAGAAGCATATTTCTATGTAAGGAGTTTTAACAAATATTCAGTTTCTGGATTATGGTTCTAGATCAGTCCTTGAATCCTGTCATTAAAAATGCACCATTCCCATGGATTTTCCCTGAGCACTTTTTTCCTACCACTGATCTCAGAATTACACAAAACTAGAATTTTGCATGGCATTTGGGTATTTTTCCATCCTGACTCCATTCAAAACAAGAAATTTGAACTGCATATGGTGGAAAGGTGAACAACTGAGGAAACTCTTTGCTGCTTCCCCAAAGAGGTTTCTACTGTGCAGCTCAGACTGTCCTATAACTCTGAAGGAATGGACAAGTCAGATCTTCCTGACCTTTCCTTCTAATACGACCATTCAAGTTGAGGACTAACACTGACTTTGATTCAGGAAAACTGTACCTCTGGCATCAAGCTCTCAGTACAGAATCTCTTTCTAAAGCCTAACAAGATCTGCAAGGGGTGTTGTGAATTCTTTCTAACAACCATTTAAGTGTCTCTCTTGCAGCTGTTTTCTCTAAACACCTGCCCCAACCATGAGGTTTCCAGGGAACTGACAGACTACATTTTTCCTTTAATTTCTTCTAAAAGTAGCATATTAAAGAATGAGTAATAGTTTGACAAGTCAGTTTACAGACAGCAGTGGCAGATTCCTTTTTCAAAAAGGATGATCACCATGAGGTTCAAAAACTATTCTCAAAACTCTCGTCAACGTTCAGGTGCAGCAGGGATTAGTGACAGACAACAGCCCCACTTGTTACTGAGTGAGAATGGCCACTTTCTAGGAAACACAGTGTTCTGCTCCTTGTTGTATGTGAGATGTCCTATTGACCAGGATGTGGGTAAACAAAGGGAACAGACTGAGTGAAGTATAGGCATGTATTAAGAAGTCTCCGCCTTCCTCATTCCTACCTCCTGTTATATCGGGCAGATAAAGAGCTGTAAAAAGGCCAGCAAATCTGGAAATGGTTGTGCTAGCAAAGACCATTTGGGTACATATTTACTTTAAAAAGACAGAAGCCCTTCTGCCCCACTGCTTCCCCCAACAAAATCAGAACATTTTTTTAAGCTTTTTTTTTTTTTTAAAAATCACTCACATGTTGCTATTTTAGTAATAAATGTATCTACCATAGCAACACATTTCAAGCTTGAAGATGTATAGTACATTTATTGTACTGGCTGTTTGGGAATGTTTTTAAGAACAACTAGCTATCATTCTCATATCATGCTCACAACAGGTATTCTCCATCTCACAGAACAATTACTTGTACTCTGTTTGGATTAGGTACTCAGAGAAAAAAATAATATGATTACTGTTTAGTCATTTTCAGCATGAGTAGCCTGGACAATTATAAATTATTATACCTTTCCAATCGTTGTATTATAGCAAACTGATATAGAACAACTCCAGAGTTAGGACTAATCATTTACCTATGGACAGGGTTCGGCAGGGACGCTCCTGATGCTGAATTACTGTTGTGGAAGTCAGTATTGATTTCCTGGTTCTTTGCTTGCTGCAGAGGTAAGAAAAGTATCACTGAGCTACTTTGGGCTAGTGAAAGAGTAAGAGGCTCAGGGGAGGTAAAACCAAAATGGTCTTGCAAAAATGAATGTGCTACTTGACAAATTGGTGTTAGTCAACTTTCTTTGAGCTCTCTAGTTCCCTCTTTTTAGTAGTCTGAAATGGCTGCACAGAGTTGCCTAGCTACTGCAGTGCTCCCAAACCTTCAATCTTTTTCTGTCCAGCTCTATCCAGGTCTTCCATTTGGGAGCACTTTTGTTAAGCCCTTGATATCTTTCCTGACATGAACCTCTATGTGCCAGATATAGCTGTTTTGGGTGGAATCTTCTATCATATGCCTATATTGTGGATCCCAGAGTGGCACTATACTGCGCAAGAGTTTCACTAGAAGAAATAGTCTGAAGCTAATGCTCAATATCTACCCACTCACACTTTGACATGCAAACTAGCGTGTCTCTCACAACTGCACAAACCTCCTCTGTCCTCACATCTCTCACTGTGACAAGCCTTTGTCTTTACTCTTTTACTGTAGAAGTGGTCTCCATCATATGAGGGCATTGAAGATTAGGAACCGCTGGCTACAATCATTCCTTTAACATGGTGCACAGGAGGATGATCACTGTGCTTCAGTCCTTGGCTTAAAGCAGGATTAAATCAAAACAAAACAAAACAAAAACAAAAAAACAACACAACAAACCAAAACCAGCACAACCGTGCTGGTAATGCTGAAAGCAAACAAGAGTTGCATTTTCAGATCTCCATGGTAGACTCAGCCTTTGCTATTTAAAAAAGCCTCTAAGTCAAAGAGTCTGACTGAGGGCTATCTCATTCACTGCCAGAATTTAGACATCAGCATGAAGAAACCAGAGCTTTGCTTGATGCTACAATGGGCTCCAGCTGACTCTCACTCTGAAAGACAAATCTCCCCCTCAGTTTCTGTCCTCCTGATGCATCCTTTCCACTATCACGATCTTGTGTTAAGTCAACTACTCTGAGCTGTGCCCATATTGTGGCATTCAGCCACCATCAACCACTGCATTTCCTCTGCAGAAAGACCTCAAACTGAGTCATCTAATATTAAGTCTTGGACTTTCAGTGCTATATGAGAGGACGCTAGTTTTCAGGTCTGCTGTAGTCAACTACCAGGGACTCAGGCTTTCTTGATAAAATTGCTCTTTAGCCTAGATTTTCTTCTTCAGCCTTAACAAGTCATTAGCACTCCTGTTCTTTTCTCTGCTTTTTTGGAAAGTTTATTTTAAAGCCATACTGCATAAATGTTTCATTATTACATAATGAGAAATGCTCCAGAAATCACTGTAATACAGCCTCCTCCAGCTGTAAACAGAAAATATGCTTTAGCTGTTCCATTGGAAAGTTGATCACCTAACTGCTGTTACTGCTGTTCTCCTTCCTACTACCTATTGTGCACAGACACACCACAGCTGAAAGTCGTCTCCAGTAAATCTGACGGAACAGTAAAGCCAGCCTTTCACTGAGGACAGTTAGCTCTGTTAGCTCTTATGCTGTGTCATTGCTGCGGAAGGGGTAATTAATTACTGCGAGACGATATTTCAAAAATATTAATATATAGTTTATTAATATTAAATATTCGGAACTNTATCATATCTGTAGTGTCACTCCATTGAGTGACTCTTAAAAAATGTCTTCAGTATTTCTGAAAGCACATCTGCCTTTAGGATTTCTTCTTTGTGTTATGAAGTGCTACCACACTTCATTGTGAAAACACTCAAAACAAATGAGGAAAAAGGAAAAAAAAAAAAAAGTTTATGCTGATTCCCAGGCACTGGAACTTGATTGGTCCTACTGTCAAAGTGTTGCACTGCTTTCTGACAAGGACCAAATCATGACAATCCCACAGAACAACCTTCAGGGACAATTTATGAACTAATACAAGCTGGAGGCCATTCCCAGTAGCAGCACACATGCACCCACCACAGTTTGGAGGCTGAGTTTAATAGAGAGGACTGGTCATTCTGCACAGCTGGGCTAACAGCCAAAATGCTTCTGTGCACATGAAATATACTAACACAGATGTGACCAAGGAGCCTCACAACATTTATTCACCATCTTGTTTTGCTCTCCCTTTGCACTGGGTAAATACAATTAGGATGTGAAAGAGAAGTGAGCTGAGTAACCCTTTGCACCCTATTTCAATATAGGAGGCAAATAGCCACTGGGACAGGCTCGAGTTCCTGTTCCCTTTACCCTTTCTCACAGCCTTTCTTAGCATGATGCTTATGGCACTCATGGTGGACAGCTGCAGCAAGAGGAACAGAATTAAGCTCTGTAAATGAAATATGGCCCTATATGTAAAATATTTTTATTTAGATGTTACTTCCCAGAGAAAGCCTGAGCCTCTTTTGAGCCTCTTTCATGCATTGATGACCATTTGTCCATCTAGTCCTATGCCTTTCTATTTATGTATGATATAGCAACAGTTATCAGAAACTGCTACAGTGAGAGAAATAGAGTAGGAATATTATTGTCAGTCTCTTACCATTTGCTTTTAGAAGGCAACTTTGTCTTTCCTCAAATATACCTGTCTGATGACGCTATAGAGAGAAGTCTGTCAAAAATTTCTGTTTCTCTGTCTCCTTGCCTTTCTCCAGGTCAGTTTTTCAATCAGCCTGCACATTGGATCATACAAATATATAGAGAAGCTTTCAGGGAGTGTTTTTATCTCAGTCTATATATGTAGAGGAGAGGGTTCTGTGGTAACATATGTATGAGTCATAACTTGCATTTATCATGAGGTACCTGTATCAGCATAAAAAGGGAAGACCTTACTTGATACTGTTGATATTTCTATGAGACATAACAAAAGAAAGCTAAAAAAAGATTATTTCCTTGAAAACAAAACAAAACAAAAAACCACCAAGCATCCAAACTCACAAAAATCCAACAAGAAAAAAACAAACATAAGCCCAAGACATTGCACACTTTCAATACAAGTCAAAAACCCAGCAAATCGAAAGGAAACATTATGTTCTTTTTCGTAGGATACCATTAAGAGAAGAATGATTAAACTGTTAGAACTTACAACACAAAGAAGACTTTAAAGGGTTGCTGATGTTAGAACAAGCTATGACAATCAAGATTTTCTGAGTACATGAAGAAAAAAAGCAGTGACATGCCATCCAAGTGTGTTGTAAGTTCTTCAGAAAAGTTACTTTAGCCTTTCCCCTGTGGGTGAAAAACTGCAACTAAAACCTCACCCAGGTACTGAGTGGAGTGTACACTCTGTGCATGTGTGCAGTCTTCATTTCAGAGCCAGAGACAAAAGATGAATTAGAAAGGTGTTTCAGCTCATGAAATGTTGCAGACACCAAAGGAATAACTGTGGATGTCAAAGTTTCAAGAAAGGAAGCAAAATCGAACTCCAAAACCTGAAACTCATTTCTGCAGTTTAAGATCTCTTTGCTTCCATGAACTGTAACTCAATGCCTGTTCTCCTGATCAAACTTAGGGTAGGTCATATAATTGCTTTTTCAAGCACTTTGGAAATGAGCATACAAATGTTATTGGTTACCACTCAAGAATCATAAGGCAATCACTTGAATATCACAGGACTGAGTTGTAAAGTATGGCCAAGGGAACAGAAAAATTCTTGCTTCAAAAAATACAGACTGATAAGGACAAATAAAAATGATGGGAAAAAAACATTTACCTCAATGTCTCACTCTCTGGAAGTACTAAGAAGGCCCCATAGATTGTTAACAGGATAAGCATTTATCCTAGGGCTACATTACAAAAGGTTACCGGTAATTCCCAGCAATATCATACACCTGGCTCCTGTGACTCAGTGTCCTGCATAATGTAAATGATGATGTTTGTGCCCTGAAGCTGACAACCATACTGATAAAGGATATTGTATGGCCACTGTACTAGGTATGTTGGGTTCAGCATGCAGACTCGACAGTCTCCGGGGCAGCTATGTGTAATTCAATGCTCTTCTCTCTCATCTTTACTTATTTGTTAAGTGAAAGAGAGTAGAAAGTGACAAAGGAGACAGGGAAGAGTTACTTGTATCTCTACATGGAGGAATGTGCGTGGTTAGCCAGACTCTGCTGTCTTACACAACTGACCTATGATGTACTTTTTACAGACAGGATATGAATTTCCAAGGCCAAGGTCAGAGGCCACCATCAGGTGACAGTCTAGTCTCTCTGCTGCCATTGGGGAAAGAGTTTACACTGCCCTCTTGCTATCACCTTCCGTAGTTGTCAGCTGAATATAGTCCTTGATTTCAAAAAGGTCACTTAGTCAGTCTGAACTTTTTAGCGATAGTAATTCCAAAAATGGGAGTGTGTTTATGGACAACCAAAATAATTCCCAAATCCATCAAGTACCTAGGCTTGGAATATTGGCCAGGAGAGGTGGAAAATAATTCTTTTCACTAACTGCAGACACACTGTTTTCATTCTTCAAGTGTTAGATGCCTTACCCTCTCTGACCTCTATTTTCTCCAAAATTCCAAAATCGTACATTCAAGAAAGTCTGCCTCTAAAAAGTCCTGGGCCATTTATCCAAGGACTTCCAAAATGAAACTATGGCTATTTCTACAAAGCACATGGGATGTAGACAGGAACTCACTGGGACAGACTGACCTCCCAGTCTTCTCTGTCACTTCACATCTTAAAAAGCTTTCTCGACATGACACAGAGAACTTAAAACGACAACTAATTCAGTTTATAAATAACTATTATCCATCATATGCTTTCTATAGTTTTGTCCTTTGGCTTTTAATACAAAAGACAATTGTACAAATATCGGGCTGTTTCTTAATTAGTATGCCCTTGACAACTTTTCCATAATCTGTTGCTGTAACTAAAGCTGACAGTTTCTTTGAATAATTTAACCTTTTTATTGGGAGGGAGGCAGTTTGGGAAGCATGCTTTTTAATTCGGGAAGATTTTCTAATATATTTGGTTTACATTTTTCTGCACACAGCTTATTTTTTGTTGTTGTTGTTTACAATGGTAATGCTACTAACATTTTAATCTCAAAATAGAGAGTCACCAAATACTTTTTTTCTCCCTGTGGATGGGGTGGGAGAAGTTCTCAAACTGCTGACTTGAAAGAGGAGAAATAAGTGGAAAAGAATTTTTCAGAAAACCAAAGTCCCATCATTAAAGAACAAAGAAGGGAGAAAAATAAAAGTAATAATACGATGGTCAAGACACTCTCTCTAGAAACCACCTTTTCTTTCATGTTTCTTTGATCTCCCACTCTTGACTCCCACTGGTTTTAGTCTTACACTTTGGGTCACTCTAAAAGTTTGTAGACCAGCCACATTTGTCATCCTTCCCAGTCACCCTCTCAAGTTTACTTTGACCTTGACATAGATCATCTAAGTGTTGGTTTAGCACATTCAATGTCCTTGGAACAAGCTTGTTGGCAGGATCTGTTGAAGGGGAGTTAGCTTTCAGAGTGGAATAGATGCCGCTTTCAGGTAAAGAAAGATATTAAATAAATAAATAAAAAAAAAGTAGAAGCATCCTGTATGAGTTTTGATACATCGTGTTTAGTTTTGTTTCCATTTCCAAAGTGACAAAATCACCATACTTAGGCTACAAAGAGGAGGAATAATCAGTACAAATGAAAACTAGACTAGATGTTAGGAGGAAGTTCTTTACAGTGAGGGTGGTGAGACACTGGAACAGGTTGCCCAGGGAGGTTGTGGCTGCTCCCTCCCTGGAGGTGTTCAAGGCCAGGTTGGATGAGGCCTTGAGTAACCTGTGCTAGTGGGAGGTGTCCCTGCCTATGGCAGGGGGTTGGAACTAGATGATCCTTGAGGTCTCCTTCCAACCTTATCATTCTACGATTCTATGAAAACATCTCATGGCAATATTGTCACAGCTACTCTTTATCCCCAAGCCACTTTATCTTTCATTGCGTGTTACTCCTGCTTAAGCTGATTTACTCAAAAAACACA
Organism: Ramphastos sulfuratus; assembly: GCA_013399055.1. Classification (NCBI taxonomy): domain Eukaryota; kingdom Metazoa; phylum Chordata; class Aves; order Piciformes; family Ramphastidae; genus Ramphastos; species Ramphastos sulfuratus. The sequence goes on from WBNM01025527.1 coordinate 64,166, forward strand.
ACAAATTCAAACTTTACCGTCAGGCCATATTAACTAACAATAACAAAAATAGCAATGGGAAATTCTGATGCAGACAGATTTATGTTTTGCTTTTCTAGCTTTAAATGGTTTTCATTTTCTATTTAATTTGTATTAAGGATGAAAATGTTTTTCCTACAATCCCAGTTGCACATACTCTTTTATGTACAGTTATACAAACATTTTATTATTATGAACATCCTTCCATTTCAAGTACATTTATTAAAAACACATTATCAGTAATTATTTTTCCTAATCTGTATTATTTCTCAAATACAATACTTTCATGTCAGGAACTCCATCAGCCATATAAAAGTTGATATGTTTTTTAGACTGCCACAATAGTGGGTTTTTACTCTAAACCTGTGGTATAGATAGTGTAAAGACAATAAATACTTAGGAAATTAATGTTTGTGATTAATTTCACAGCCTCTCAAAGGATAGCTCTCATGAGTAGATGCAGATCCTTTTGTTGTCAGTCTTAGCAATGAAGCATAAAATACAATAGTGAAATAGGAAGAGTTGTTTGCTTGCCAATCATTTTAACAAAACAAAAAAAAAAGAGGGTTGTCACAGACTGCTCTTAGAAAGCTCATATCTAGTGAAGTCAATGAAAACATTTGTGTAGACGTCAATAAGTTCAAGATTCCACTCTAAACACCTAGCCACATTTCATGTACTTAACATCTTGCTGAAGTGTACAAAACTGCTGTTGTGCATACAAAAACTGCAACATCATATATTTGGCCACCTAATAGTGGCCTTCCAGTATCAGAAGGGGGCCTACAGAAGGACTGTTTACAAAGGTGTGTAGCAACAGGATGGGGGAAATGGTTTGAAATGAGAGAAGAGTAGCTTTAGATTGGATGTTAGGAACAAGTTCTTTACCATGAGGGTGCTGGAACACTGGAACAGGCTGTCCAGGGAGGTAGTTGAGGCTGCATCCCTGGAGATATTCAAGGTCAGGCTTGTCAAGGCTCTGAGCAACCTGATCCAGTGGAGGGCATCCCTTCACACTGCAGGGGTGTTGGACTAGATGATCTTTGCAAGTCCCTTCCAATCCAAGTGAGTCTATGATTCTATATAGGGTATTCCATAAATTTCATTGTGCTGTTTTCATTAATTCATGTGATGACTTAAAAAATAATAAGCAGAAATTACATGCAGTTTGCAGAAGAGTGACTAGTGCCTTTCCCTTAAAAATTAAAGCTCCTTCTATCCTTCCTCTACTGAATCCATAATGTTAAGCAAATGCCACCTCATAGGCACAAAAGAGCGCGGATGTGCACACGTATGAAATTTCCATTGATACAAATGAAATTACAGGCATCTGAAAGCAGGGTTTAGCCTAGAGTACTCAGTGTGTGCCAGTTCTTTTGTCCTCATGGCTATAAACTGATGAAGAAGAAAGACTCAAATTTGACAGAGAGAGAAGAATTCAGGATATCGTTTGTTTTACAGCTGTTCCTGCTTTTCATGTTTATGCTCAGTATGGTGGTCTCTTCATCCTCCAGTCTCCTGTAAAAGCTGATTTGTCCTTCAAATACCATTGCAGGTGTTGGAAGACCTGTTCTTGGGCCGTTAAACATTAAGTTCAATTCACATCCAGCCTATACAGACTAATTTAAAAGAAAAGCTATCATCCAGAAAAGCTAAGAGACCAAGAAAGCCTCAACTGCTCAGATCCATGCCAAATGAAAAATAAAGAGAAGTACCTTTACTATCATATTTTATATTTCTTCTTTACGTAAACTACCAAGCAACTTGAATTTCGGAGACAGAAACTCCCTGTTCTTCCAAGAACGTTAAGAGGAAGCTTCCAAATGCAATCCCAACAGAACACACACACACAAAATCCCTTACATTTTGCTCCATTTAAACAAAATGTGCATAAACAAAACACATATAAACAAAGCCATTTGCTTTATCTTCCCCCAACTTAGTCACTCGATATGAGCATGAGATATCAGACTGGAGCAGAACATCGCAGTGGATTTTAATGGGATCTCCTTTAGGACTAGCCCAGATGGGAAAAGAATGCAAAGTGTTTTCACCACACTGGATTTTTGGCAGCCTGTGAAGAATGAGCAGTTGCTGTTCACTTCCTAGAAAGGCTGTTGCTTACATTTTTTGCTCCTGTGTGATGGAGCAACCCTGAGATGTACTCAGGTTTTCTTTTGACACTTGAAATTAACATTCATTGTGGGAAATCAGCTTAACATCTAGGAGGAAAAAAATCATTCGTAATAGTTCAACTTTTTTTGATAGATTGCTTTAAATGCAGGTTTGAAACATGAGTCAGATCAGTCCATGCTTCCCAGCTGGACAGAATACCAGCACTGCTAATCAAGCGGTGTCATGTTAAATATTATAATTTCCTCAAACCAATGCCGTAATAACAGCCCTCTTTATCCAGACAGGATCTGATCAGGCATATCTGCACAGCACAGAACATGTGTGACAATTTGAGTTAGCTAAGTCAAATGAAATGGCAGATAAAACTGGTATTTGTGATATTTACTTGATTTAACAACTCAAATTCAGCAGGGGCTAAACTCAATCACTACTCCAAGTTGCAAGGCTATTCTGCCTTTCTTGCAATCTCACCAGAAACTAAGGACTTGTGTTGGTTTGGGAGTTTCCCGCCCAGCCACACTTTGTAAAATCATCCAGACTAGACTCAGCCAGCTGGAAGCTAAGGAATGAAGCTATATTTACAGCTTAGCAGAATATACAGGAATATTTACAGAAATATACAAGTTAAAGGTAATACAGAAACACAACACCCCTCCCAGAAATCAGAGACCCCAGGAGGGGCTTCCAACCACCCTTCCACCTTCTCCCCACCCCTATACCTTACCCCCAGGTTTGGCTTATGCACAAGGTGATTGGCCAGGGGGGTTAGAAGAAAAGTGGTTAGTGAGGTTACTCAGCAGAGAGGAGGAGGCCAGAAGCTAGACATCCCAAGAGTGTCTGCAAGCCCGAGTGTCTTATCTTTGTTTTGTATTCTTAGTCTTAAACATCTCAGCAAGCCTATGAGTGAAGTAGACACCACCATCATTTACTTTTCACAGCCTATAATTTTCTCCATTAAAATATTCCAATTAGCCTCAAACCAGCTCAGGACAGAAAGCATAGGAAATGGTTTAATGTCTTCTCTTTCAAATTGATCTCTTCAGATATATGATTAGTAGAAATTCTGAACCCATGTGAGGACACTTTCACTAACAATGCTCAATGTTTTATGTGATGTTATGTTGCAAGCTAGAAGATCTCAGTGTCTCCTACTCACAGTGGTATTTTTCACCAAAAATTAGGAGGAGAGAAGTAGAATCATAGAANGACTGCTCTTAGAAAGCTCATATCTAGTGAAGTCAATGAAAACATTTGTGTAGACGTCAATAAGTTCAAGATTCCACTCTAAACACCTAGCCACATTTCATGTACTTAACATCTTGCTGAAGTGTACAAAACTGCTGTTGTGCATACAAAAACTGCAACATCATATATTTGGCCACCTAATAGTGGCCTTCCAGTATCAGAAGGGGGCCTACAGAAGGACTGTTTACAAAGGTGTGTAGCAACAGGATGGGGGAAATGGTTTGAAATGAGAGAAGAGTAGCTTTAGATTGGGTGTTAGGAACAAGTTCTTTACCATGAGGGTGCTGGAACACTGGAACAGGCTGTCCAGGGAGGTAGTTGAGGCTGCATCCCTGGAGATATTCAAGGTCAGGCTTGTCAAGGCTCTGAGCAACCTGATCCAGTGGAGGGCATCCCTTCACACTGCAGGGGTGTTGGACTAGATNAGTGGTCCATTATTAAATAATATGGGGCTACTGTCTCACAAAGATCCTGCAAGTAAATGTAGAAGGTATTAGGTGAATTCCCATACTGCGGTTTCTTGCTTGTATTCTGGATGATTTCAGTGGTTTAGTTCTCACCCTAACAGAAGAAGAATTCCTCCTGCAGGTCTTAGCTACATTTAAATAAGAGCTTAGGGATAAAGAAAAAAAAAAAAAAAGTATGCTGAAGAAAAGTGGTTGAAATTTCAAGAATTTCAAGAGCTGCAAGAGTAAGAAGATGTCCTCCTTTCTGTCCTGTCACTTTTATGTCAATTACAAATGGAACATGCCATTTAAAATCAAGTACAGTCAGCTGAGACTTTACTTAGGGAATGTGTCAGCTATGCGTCATCACCAGGTGGGACCAACAATTCTCTGTCGGCTCAACCTTGATTCATTTTTCATTGGGCTTTGCCTGACATTGACTTTACATCATATTCACCTGAATGAAGAGCCTCTGCCCTTTCAGCTAATCACTATAGTTACAGAAAGAGAAAAACAGAGGAAGAAAGAGAGAAGTGAAAATAATCTGGCTAAAATTTTGGTAATAGAAAAATATTGAGCCTCAGATGGGGCACATTTCCTTACTTTGTGAAGGATTTTAATGATGTCTTTTACGAGCAATAAATAAATGTGCTGCTTGAAAAAATTCTTAAAGCATTGCTCTTCTCCTGCTTAGCTTGCTAATTATGACATTTCCCCATTAATTATGAACTTAAAGTCCTTAAAATCATCTTTGAATCATCTTTCTCAGCTGCAGTATTTCCTCAGAATTGCACCAGTGTTGCCTAACCTCACTTCACAGTGAATATGCTCAGAAAGGGCAGGATTCCTGTGTCTGATTGTAGATACCTTCCCTGGCAATATGCTTCCAGAGTGATCAATCCTCCATCTATGAGTTTTTTCTAAAAATGACTGACCCGGGCATTTCAATTTCCACATGGAACATTACTTGTAGCACACAAAAATAGTGTCTCACTAGTTAGACTTCCAGCCACCAGCCAGTATAGCTTATTCCTAGGTTTCATTTTATGAGTATTTGAAGCAATAACATTCAGAAGTAACTTATCTAAAGAAGCCATACACGCAAAGTAAACTAGTCTGTGTTAATCCCTAATGAGAAAAACTGCCCCATACCATCACAGTAAATATTTTAAACCACCTCCCCATGATACATTTGCATCAGGTTCAATGTATGACATGTCATTACTGAGAGTTTGTCAGCAAAATCCAACAAACTGATTTGCGCTTTCTCTCCTATTCTTAGCCTTCTCGTTTATTTGTTCTTGCATGTCCAAAGATGTCTACGAATCTGAACTCCCCCTGTCAACCAGACTTGTATCTACAGAATACATGTGAAGCTAGCTTCAGAGTGAATTTTTAATAATTTCTTTCTAAGGCTGAGATCAGAATGGATCAAACATTGAATATGTTGTAATTTTCCAAGTTCCTCTTGTAGGTTTTTTGCCTCTGAAGTGAAGAAATAACATATTTCTCAGTCCCTAGTTTTTTGTGTTCAGAAATATGAAATTCTCCTTGAGATGTGAGTTGTTTTGCTGCTGGATCTCAAGAAAAAAAAAATCAAAACCCCAACANGTGAGTCTATGATTCTATATAGGGTATTCCATAAATTTCATTGTGCTGTTTTCATTAATTCATGTGATGACTTAAAAAATAATAAGCAGAAATTACATGCAGTTTGCAGAAGAGTGACTAGTGCCTTTCCCTTAAAAATTAAAGCTCCTTCTATCCTTCCTCTACTGAATCCATAATGTTAAGCAAATGCCACCTCATAGGCACAAAAGAGCGCGGATGTGCACACGTATGAAATTTCCATTGATACAAATGAAATTACAGGCATCTGAAAGCAGGGTTTAGCCTAGAGTACTCAGTGTGTGCCAGTTCTTTTGTCCTCATGGCTATAAACTGATGAAGAAGAAAGACTCAAATTTGACAGAGAGAGAAGAATTCAGGATATCGTTTGTTTTACAGCTGTTCCTGCTTTTCATGTTTATGCTCAGTATGGTGGTCTCTTCATCCTCCAGTCTCCTGTAAAAGCTGATTTGTCCTTCAAATACCATTGCAGGTGTTGGAAGACCTGTTCTTGGGCCGTTAAACATTAAGTTCAATTCACATCCAGCCTATACAGACTAATTTAAAAGAAAAGCTATCATCCAGAAAAGCTAAGAGACCAAGAAAGCCTCAACTGCTCAGATCCATGCCAAATGAAAAATAAAGAGAAGTACCTTTACTATCATATTTTATATTTCTTCTTTACGTAAACTACCAAGCAACTTGAATTTCGGAGACAGAAACTCCCTGTTCTTCCAAGAACGTTAAGAGGAAGCTTCCAAATGCAATCCCAACAGAACACACACACACAAAATCCCTTACATTTTGCTCCATTTAAACAAAATGTGCATAAACAAAACACATATAAACAAAGCCATTTGCTTTATCTTCCCCCAACTTAGTCACTCGATATGAGCATGAGATATCAGACTGGAGCAGAACATCGCAGTGGATTTTAATGGGATCTCCTTTAGGACTAGCCCAGATGGGAAAAGAATGCAAAGTGTTTTCACCACACTGGATTTTTGGCAGCCTGTGAAGAATGAGCAGTTGCTGTTCACTTCCTAGAAAGGCTGTTGCTTACATTTTTTGCTCCTGTGTGATGGAGCAACCCTGAGATGTACTCAGGTTTTCTTTTGACACTTGAAATTAACATTCATTGTGGGAAATCAGCTTAACATCTAGGAGGAAAAAAATCATTCGTAATAGTTCAACTTTTTTTGATAGATTGCTTTAAATGCAGGTTTGAAACATGAGTCAGATCAGTCCATGCTTCCCAGCTGGACAGAATACCAGCACTGCTAATCAAGCGGTGTCATGTTAAATATTATAATTTCCTCAAACCAATGCCGTAATAACAGCCCTCTTTATCCAGACAGGATCTGATCAGGCATATCTGCACAGCACAGAACATGTGTGACAATTTGAGTTAGCTAAGTCAAATGAAATGGCAGATAAAACTGGTATTTGTGATATTTACTTGATTTAACAACTCAAATTCAGCAGGGGCTAAACTCAATCACTACTCCAAGTTGCAAGGCTATTCTGCCTTTCTTGCAATCTCACCAGAAACTAAGGACTTGTGTTGGTTTGGGAGTTTCCCGCCCAGCCACACTTTGTAAAATCATCCAGACTAGACTCAGCCAGCTGGAAGCTAAGGAATGAAGCTATATTTACAGCTTAGCAGAATATACAGGAATATTTACAGAAATATACAAGTTAAAGGTAATACAGAAACACAACACCCCTCCCAGAAATCAGAGACCCCAGGAGGGGCTTCCAACCACCCTTCCACCTTCTCCCCACCCCTATACCTTACCCCCAGGTTTGGCTTATGCACAAGGTGATTGGCCAGGGGGGTTAGAAGAAAAGTGGTTAGTGAGGTTACTCAGCAGAGAGGAGGAGGCCAGAAGCTAGACATCCCAAGAGTGTCTGCAAGCCCGAGTGTCTTATCTTTGTTTTGTATTCTTAGTCTTAAACATCTCAGCAAGCCTATGAGTGAAGTAGACACCACCATCATTTACTTTTCACAGCCTATAATTTTCTCCATTAAAATATTCCAATTAGCCTCAAACCAGCTCAGGACAGAAAGCATAGGAAATGGTTTAATGTCTTCTCTTTCAAATTGATCTCTTCAGATATATGATTAGTAGAAATTCTGAACCCATGTGAGGACACTTTCACTAACAATGCTCAATGTTTTATGTGATGTTATGTTGCAAGCTAGAAGATCTCAGTGTCTCCTACTCACAGTGGTATTTTTCACCAAAAATTAGGAGGAGAGAAGTAGAATCATAGAATCATAGAATGGTAAGGCTGGAAGGGACCTCAAGGATCATCTAGTTCCAACCCTCCCACTAGTACAGGTCACTCAAGGCCACTAAGTGGTCCATTATTAAATAATATGGGGCTACTGTCTCACAAAGATCCTGCAAGTAAATGTAGAAGGTATTAGGTGAATTCCCATACTGCGGTTTCTTGCTTGTATTCTGGATGATTTCAGTGGTTTAGTTCTCACCCTAACAGAAGAAGAATTCCTCCTGCAGGTCTTAGCTACATTTAAATAAGAGCTTAGGGATAAAGAAAAAAAAAAAAAAAGTATGCTGAAGAAAAGTGGTTGAAATTTCAAGAATTTCAAGAGCTGCAAGAGTAAGAAGATGTCCTCCTTTCTGTCCTGTCACTTTTATGTCAATTACAAATGGAACATGCCATTTAAAATCAAGTACAGTCAGCTGAGACTTTACCTAGGGAATGTGTCAGCTATGCGTCATCACCAGGTGGGACCAACAATTCTCTGTCGGCTCAACCTTGATTCATTTTTCATTGGGCTTTGCCTGACATTGACTTTACATCATATTCACCTGAATGAAGAGCCTCTGCCCTTTCAGCTAATCACTATAGTTACAGAAAGAGAAAAACAGAGGAAGAAAGAGAGAAGTGAAAATAATCTGGCTAAAATTTTGGTAATAGAAAAATATTGAGCCTCAGATGGGGCACATTTCCTTACTTTGTGAAGGATTTTAATGATGTCTTTTACGAGCAATAAATAAATGTGCTGCTTGAAAAAATTCTTAAAGCATTGCTCTTCTCCTGCTTAGCTTGCTAATTATGACATTTCCCCATTAATTATGAACTTAAAGTCCTTAAAATCATCTTTGAATCATCTTTCTCAGCTGCAGTATTTCCTCAGAATTGCACCAGTGTTGCCTAACCTCACTTCACAGTGAATATGCTCAGAAAGGGCAGGATTCCTGTGTCTGATTGTAGATACCTTCCCTGGCAATATGCTTCCAGAGTGATCAATCCTCCATCTATGAGTTTTTTCTAAAAATGACTGACCCGGGCATTTCAATTTCCACATGGAACATTACTTGTAGCACACAAAAATAGTGTCTCACTAGTTAGACTTCCAGCCACCAGCCAGTATAGCTTATTCCTAGGTTTCATTTTATGAGTATTTGAAGCAATAACATTCAGAAGTAACTTATCTAAAGAAGCCATACACGCAAAGTAAACTAGTCTGTGTTAATCCCTAATGAGAAAAACTGCCCCATACCATCACAGTAAATATTTTAAACCACCTCCCCATGATACATTTGCATCAGGTTCAATGTATGACATGTCATTACTGAGAGTTTGTCAGCAAAATCCAACAAACTGATTTGCGCTTTCTCTCCTATTCTTAGCCTTCTCGTTTATTTGTTCTTGCATGTCCAAAGATGTCTACGAATCTGAACTCCCCCTGTCAACCAGACTTGTATCTACAGAATACATGTGAAGCTAGCTTCAGAGTGAATTTTTAATAATTTCTTTCTAAGGCTGAGATCAGAATGGATCAAACATTGAATATGTTGTAATTTTCCAAGTTCCTCTTGTAGGTTTTTTGCCTCTGAAGTGAAGAAATAACATATTTCTCAGTCTCTAGTTTTTTGTGTTCAGAAATATGAAATTCTCCTTGAGATGTGAGTTGTTTTGCTGCTGGATCTCAAGAAAAAAAAAATCAAAACCCCAACAACCCAGGACCAGTTATTTTCTCTTTTCACAAATATAATACACTATAATCATAATTTTAATCTCCTTTTTAAAGTGGCACATGGGCTGTCATTTTCATTTCAGAAATGAAGTAAAGAGACAGTCCAATTTCCTCTGATTAGAAGATACTTCCTTTAGAAAACACAGAGATCACCAGAAAACATATTCTACACTCCTGATGACTTCCTGAATCTACTAAAGACCATGTATAAGGAAATGGTTACTCTACCTTTTATCAGGTTACGGAGATGAATGTAAAACAAGTCAATATCTCCTAGCAATTTGCATCCTTCCAGGCTGGATCATGGCATAGTGTGGAAGCAAGATTGGTCAAGCAATGTAGTTGTCAAGTCTGGGTTATAAGAATATTAACTAATAATAAATCATTTATCATCTCTTTAGAAATATCTCTGAAAATACAGACACATGTGCTTTGTCAACCAGTTATGAATGTTTAAATAGAACATTACCTTGATCACTATTTTCTATTTTAATGTTAAATGATGTGCATTAAAAAAAATCATAACATAGTAGAATTTTATAGTACATATATATTATAGTATGTATTTCTAACATATATATAAAATTAAAGCTTTGTTTTGATTTACTTTAGAAGAGATATATACAGTATAGTATAACTTTAAAATATGTCTTCTAAGGTAAATCAGAAGAAAGTCTAAATTATGTCTATGATAAGATTATTTCATCCTACTTTCCTCCAGGTTACTCAAGTTCCCTTTTTTATATAAATCTAATTTTTATTTTCAATTTATCTAAATTTTTTTGGTATAGCATTTCCCGTTAAATGAATTGTATTTGGTTTCAGGGGAGAAGAGGATCAATTTTGCCTTTTATCTGGGAAAAAAAAAAAAACCTAAAACAAACAACACAACAAAAGGAGTAAGAGCTTTAGCTTTCTGAGATTTTTGATACATTATTTCATGTGTGATTCTACCTCTTTAACTAATACATAGAAATGCAGAATAATATCCTATAGGGAACAGTTGATTGAACTGGCTAACTACTGATGGTAAAAATGAGCCTAGCAACAGGAAATTGGTGAATCGGAAAATGAGGGATTACAATGTCAGTAGTTATTATTTCAAGTAAAAGAAACAAAGAGCAATTTCCTAGTGCCTTGGAATCCACAAGTAAAAGATCGAGGTAATATAAATTCAAATAATTGTCTCCAGTTTTACTAAGTGGCAGCGTAAAAATTCTGTGTTTGCATCAGTCTGAAAATACTTCAGCAGAAGTTTAAAGCAAACAGAAATGAGGAACCTGGGATTTTCTTAAGGTACTCAAAGGGGAAATTGTGAGTCTGCTAAAGGAAGCAGATTCAGAAGCTAGATGAAAAAGACAAGGGAAGACTGTGGGCTAACATATTTAAAAGTGAATGTGTTTCAGATGCGTTCTTAAAGATTTACCAGGAAAGTGAGTGATACTTAATCAGTGTGTAGTATTTAAGTGATACTCCAAAACTGTGTTCCTCTTTGGAATGCAATCAGTTCAGAAATACAGACACTTACTCAGGTTTGGAGCCATGAAAGGATATACAAATAGTGCAGTGAGATCAACAACTTCCTGCGCAAATTCAGATGTTCACATTCTTTAACCTTAGAATTTCTTTTTCCAGCACCCTGTGATGGAAAGCAAGTATTACTAGTGGAATTTAATGAAGAGAACTGAAGCCTAGAGACATCAGAGTGAGGGGAACTATACAGAGTAGACAATATTTAAGTGTTCTAGACTCCAATATAGAGGTGGCCCATTGTTCTCCTAAAGGTAGAAAAGAGTGCAAACTCAACAGCACTGCTCTATATCCATTGCAGCAACTTTCTAATCTAGCACAAACTACTTATTTGCTGTTAGTAGGGCAATCTGTAAAGACTAGTAGTTTATAACTGTGGTACAATATCCCAAACATTTGCTGTGATAAAAAAAGTCAGTTGAGTAAATGCCCAGTGGTGAATCAAGTTGTGCTACAGTCTACTTCCCTTTCAGAAACGCTTAACCATCTTCATGGGTCAGAGCAACCATAGAATGGTCCTCAAATTGAGCAGGAACCTTTCTCTTTCTAAACATAGCTGAACGATTTACTTCAATACTTGGAATTGCCATCCTTACAACTACCCCAGGTTGAGACTGAAGACATTTACAAGATTTTTAATTTTACAAGGATTTGTGGGCACTTTCCTGAGGCCACACATTTAGTGATGCCTGTGGCAATGTTCCACTGATGAGGAATCTTTGAGATAGGATTTGCACTGCTGAACTGAGCTCTCACCATTCCTTCAGGAAATAATTTTGTTCCCATTATTGACACTGACAGCACAGCTCTAAGAAATTAATCATTCTGGGATTACAGAGAAGAAGAACTATAAATTTCCAACTACAAGGGGAGTAGTGGATTGGTATGCTCCTTATACTCCCTATCAGTAGCCAGCCACCCTGTCAGTGCCCAATCTCTATGGCAAAGAAATGTGCAACATGAATTCATTGAACCCTTGCCACTCAGTGGTATTTTCAGAGGGTAACACATTTCCTGATGGAGTGTCTCTCATCACTCAGGAGACATACAAGTGCCAACAGAAATTCTTGGAAATAAGAATCTGAAACTAAAGAAAAATTCTTTGCAGTGAGGGTGGTGAGACACTGGAACAGGTTGCCCAGGGAGGTTGTGGCTGCTCCCTCCCTGGAGGTGTTCAAGGCCAGGCTGGACGAGGCCTTGAGTAACCTGTGCTAGTGGAAGGTGTCCCTGCCTATGGCAGGGGGTTGGAACTAGATGATCCTTGAGGTCTCCTTCCAACCTTACCATTCTATGATTCTATGAAAAATATCAAATCATCCAGAATAACACTTTAGTAACTATTTGGTGGTAAAGACCCTTTCTTTCTGTTTACAAGGCTGTAAATAAGCCTGTAACATGAAGGTGCTAGACCATGATGAAGATGCTGGATCGTGTATTCACTACACATACTTCTTCACATCAAGCTGAGCTCTGAACAAAGCATCAGTGAGAGAATGTTTATTTCAAGGAATGTGAAACAACATAAGAAAGCAGCATTTTTAAAATTTTATTTCCAATGTGTGAAGAAAATATCTCAAGCTCCTCTTCTCTCCTGTTAATATACTACTATTCGGTGATCTGAAATAACGTGTATGTATCACCCACACAGGAGCTGAAGTTTAGAGAGATTTGACAACACTGTTAATAAGTCAAGATTCATGTCCTCCTGCATCTGCCTGACATGCTGACTCCAAGAACCCTCTTTCCCCTACAGTTCCTGCTATTGCCCAAAGAAATAAGAGAAGTCGAGACAAAAATCATCGTATTCTTGTCTGAAATCTCTTTATAACAAGGAGGAAGGGGCTGTGACAGTAGAAGGCTGTTGATAGTCTACTCATTTATTTAAGTTGAGAAAGGGCAGGTCCAGAATGGTATGGCAAAAGGAACCAGTTAAATACTATTTATTTGTACTTATTTGAGTGTTAAAAGCTAAACTTTTCATGAAGTTTTCATATCCACTTATATAAATGTGTAATAAAACCATTGAGATACAGTGCAAGTCCTTCCAGAACAACAGTTTTGCCTTATCTTTTCTACAAAACTGAGTATTTTTACAGGTGGGACACTGAAATCCTGATATCCTAGGTCTATAATGAATCTTGTAAGCTATAATGACTTCTTTGGAATCAGGATTGATTTTTGTTGTTTATTCAAAACAAAGGATTATAGCAAGAGGATTGACAGATACTATTTACTTCATTAAAATGAGCAACAATTAGGATTTCTTCTCTGCAGGTTAACTCCTTGACCTCTCCTGGAAGCAGAAGAAAAAGGTGTGCTGGTGTGCTGTTGATAACCTCCAAAGCACCTGCATCCATTCATACAAACTCCTTTGTCAGCTCTACAGGAGCAGTTTCTTTATTCCATGTGATCTGAAAGGCTTAGGAGCATGGCAAGAATACATTTTCAACAGATCTTTGCAAATGTTTGCCTCGACAATTCATAAAGTTCATACACTGCCTGGTATGAGGAATTCTGTGCATCTCCCTTTCCAGGGGAGATATGCATATACATTTGTTCACCTTCCATTGCCTGCTGTCTCCATCTTGGTGTGAAATGCAGTGAAAATAACCTTAAAACATTCAGGATTCAATAACCACAATCACCCAGAAAGTAATAACTGCCCATTCAAATATGAATGGGAAATATTGATGTGATATATATAGGAAATAAATATAATGATGAGTCTCCTCACAGATGTTTTTATGAGTATGAACTCAAAGAGAGGCACAACTTAAAAAGAAGTGATCTGCAGGATCACTGGTCAAGGCTAATCAGAAATTCAGCTGAAAAAGTTACCTGGAAAGTTACTGGTCAAGGCTAATCAGAAATTCAGCTGAAAAAGTTACCTGGAACATGTAAAAATTAATGGTCACCTCCTAACTAAAATGGGCGATTCAGGCAAGACATAAATAGCGTAATTCCAGGATCAGAGTCAGACATTGTTATCCATAGCTTGCTGAAAAAACTAGGCAGGAAAAAAAGTCCAGCTGGTCCTGTTATTTACAGTGCTTTTTAGAGCCATCACAAACTAATATCCGTATTTACTTCCGTTATTGCTTTCCCCTTAACTGGACCTCTGAGAAATTCTGTATTTATTTCATCGTAGACTTGTCAGTGGCAAAAATCAGATCTGCCCAGGCTAAAGTTGGGAACCTCACAGGCTGGGGTTCTGACATAAAGAATTAGAGACTAAGAGTCAATACAGAGCCCACTGAGGCTAAGCAGGAGTTCAGCAGCATGTGGTTCTACCAGACACCCTGTTTAGGTCCCACTGTGAAGGCTGAAGTGCAACAATGCCTAAAGTTATACACTTCATACAAAAAAAATGTTTATAAAGGACCACATCTAAGTTTTTAATTAAATATTTCTCTCAAAAAGACACTAGCTACTGAGCTTTCATAAAGATGAAACCCTGAAAATAAATACAATTTCTTCTACCTAATTACAAATAACTTCTAAATGGATTAGTGGCCAAAGAACTTCTATTTTGTTTCATTTAGACTAACAACAGACCCAGGGGAAGTAGTGTTTCCTGGTGTCTTAAGCTTATCAGAAGTCCAGAGAGGATCAGACTGAATGGTTTCCTATGCAGATTCCTCCTAAGAACATGGAACAACAGATTCCACTCTTCTCAAAGTTCTCTAAAGGCCAGGAAGTAGAAGGTACGTTCTCTAAGGTGCTAGGCACTGGTATTATCCTCTGCTTAAAATCTTCAGTGTGCTGTATTCATTATGTTACTGAGAAACTCAAAGACGAAGAACCCAAGTAACTTCAAGAAGCCCATAAAAAACAGACATCCGGTGTCCAAGAGATAAAAAGGAGACAGAACACAGTGAAAGGCAGACGAGAAAAGCCCTCCCAGAACTACTCCAGAGAATTAAAAAATAAAAAATAAAGACCCTTTGATTAATGCAAGTAGTAACAATCCCTATGTTTTTATTTAAGCAATAGCTACCTGAAGTGAACCAAACTTTTCTGTCACACCTTCCTCCACTGTGGATTATTCGTAAGGTCAAGCATTTGCAAAGGAAGTTATTTTGAAATGTCGGATTATTCCAGAAACTTAGCCTTATCTAAATTAGTTCTACCCACACTCTCAGACAATAAATTTCTGCACCTGTTTGCATATTGATTTTTTCCCCATCTCTTATTTATTTCAGCTTCCTCGGGGGTGAAAAGAAAAAGTCCATTAAGCAGCTAACAAGAAGTATGGGTTCTGGAAGGACTTTTTTGGCTATGAAATGTCTCTTTAACTGTATTACCTTACAAATGCAAATTCAAAGGTTTAAATTTAGTGACCCAGTGCAAAATTGTGATTTAACTTTGACAACACATTTTCCCATCCAAAACGCAATACATTGCTTTCTGTTCTAAGACTTTCCTTATCTGGATCAGGACACATTAGCTCTCAGCTCTCATCAGGTCAAAAAAGGATTGTCTAAAGGATCTTTATTATGTTTTTTTGAGTCTATCCATTTTGCTTCCTTTTTTTCTGAAATAAACGAAGCAATGAAACATATATTTATCAGCTCCATGGCCCTCAACAAGTGTGAGAGTCAAAGCAATAATCAACAACAGTATCTTGTGAGATTTTACAGATGGATAATTAAATAGCCTGTGAATGCTTCATTTCCCCTACACTTGTCTCTTTGGTTTAAAATGTCCTTTGGATAAATTTACATTCCTGTGACACTCACTGGCCAGGGCACTTAACCTTTAATAGTACTATGAAACTACTGCTTCTCGATGCTTCTCAGGTGCCAACAAATTATCTCTACTGATTTAACATTGAGCATTTGATCTCATGCAAAGGCACAACTTTTCCAGGAGAACAACAGCATCATAGAATGAAGTGGATACATAGATAATACTAAGCTGGTCATTTATTAGCTCGTTTAAAACACTGTGATTATAGTTTTTATTTCTAATGGAGCAGTTCTCTCACAAAAGTTTTCAATACAAAACCAATTACAGTATCTGCTGTTCCTTGGAGACTCAGTTGTCCTGAACCAGCTTTGGAGGATCAGTTGGTAGATCCCGGTCTGCTTGAAAGGGGAGGTAGGCAGTTCTTAGCTAGGGATCAATGCATGCTGGGCAAGATTCTGTTAAGAAGCATAGAATCATAAAATTCTTTTGGTTGGGAAAGATCTCTAAGATCATTGAGTCCAACTATTGACCTAACACCATCACAGCCGTTAAACCAAGAAGCAAGAGAAGTGCTAAAAGACCAATGCATTAACAAGACTGTATCTAGTCTAGAACAGTTGCTAAGAAAATGCAATCCCCTTTGTCATAGCCATCTACACTGTCTTCTAAGTACAAGAATTTAGGCAGAAGTCTCCAATGCTAGTAGATTATTATTCATAACTGAGACAGAGTAATTTCAGTAGATAAGTATATAAAAATCCATCAAATCCTAACATAAATGCATTAATAAATAAATGATTATTTAACTCATTGCTATCCTGATGAGGTTCTAAGACATCATGTGGCTTTGCTTTCTGATGTAAACATTTTCCACAAAGCACACAGCTTTATGACTTTGCAGGTGGCTGCCACTGCATTAACTATAACCTGTTCTAAGACAGATGCATGAGAAATTCTTTCAGTTCTCTTCCACTACCTTATCTGCAAAAACTGGGAGAAACTGGAATAACCTTTATAGCTTGTAGGAAGCACAGAAAGTTTCCTGAAAGTGACTTTGCGTCATATCAATGATTGTCAGGCTCTGGCTAACAAGTTCTGCTTTAATTCATTGACTGATAAGGCTCATTGGTTGTCACAGAGCTCTGAAGTGTTGCTTCAAGGTCTTTTTGGTGTAAAGATTTCATTTTAGACAGGACAGGACCAAGGTTCAAGAAATTTAGGTCAAAGCATTTAAACACTGAACAGTAAGGACAGAGTGGTAGCATTTTCTACCTGCACTGAATATCATTAACATCTCCAGTGCAGAAAGAGTCCTGCACAGAGCTCACAGAACCGAGTCCTCTGTTGTATTAGGAAATTGTATCGCACATGCCTTTTAGGTTGACTGAACTACCTAGCAGCAAGCTTATTGCTTTTGGTTTTGTTCCCACTGCTCCAATGGGAAATGGTATTCTTCTGCTCTGAGGGCTGAGATTTCAGCGTGCTTTGAGATGATAGCTTTTCCTTCAAACCAGAGCAAGCTGCAGATACACACCCAGCCTCCTGAGATACCCCAGCTGACATTCTGTAACTCAGTTGTATATCTGAGCTCAGTGCTCTCTTTCAGAGCTTGTTCTAACACAGGATCAAGTTATTACAGTAATTCCCTGCCTTCTGTCTTGTGAATTATGCCAGGTTTGCTTTTACCTTGAATGTGTCTCTGCCTCATTAGCTATCCCATTTTGTTCTCTCCTTTGCTGAAAATGGGAATTTTAATTTGGGGCCTTGAGTAACACCTGCAGATGCCTCTTCTCCTGCCTTTTGCCCATCACTACCTTCTTTTTTTTTTTTCTTTTTTTTCCCCCTCCCAGTTATATCACCAACAAGGTTTTTGCTGTTCTTTTCCTATGCTGGCATTCAGTTCAATACAGTGAAGTAATTATCACTTTGTCCTGACTTTCTGTGATACAGCTTAGTTTCCTGGCCAGGTTCTTCTACATTACTTTAATTCGTAACTCCTGATTTCTGTTTCAGTGATTTCATAACCCCTTTGAGCACACAGCCCTTTGCCTTGAAGGCTTTTTCTGTTGTTCCCAAAATAAACTCCAGATGGCTTTTCTACCTGTAACTTGAGGACACTGCTACTATTTAAATGGTTTAGAGTAGCTGACATTTTTTAAAAGCCATTTTGAACTCAAGAACCTTAATACAGGCTCTCTCCTAGGTCGTTTAATCATTCCTCTCTTTCCCAACAGTGATGTCCCTGATCCCCAGCTACTTAGCCTTGTAGTAACAGAGAAATCCCAAAGAGTCCTCAAACGTCCTTGTTAATCTTCTTAATTTCTTCTTAACCCATGACTAAGGGAGGCATTAGGCTGTGTCACAGCCACCACCACACAGATTGTGATGTTTATGAAATGTGCAATTCTCCACTCACCTTCTTGGAAGTTTCCCTGCCATTTCTGTGCTGCCTTCCCATCTCATCCACTCTCCCTGCTGCCTGCCAAACTACTCTCTTCTCAGCCCTCTCTTCCCAGCCAGCTCTTACATTGACCCTTAAATTGTTATCTGCTTGTCCTAAAATATTTTCCTCCTTTCTCTGATCTGCCAGCTAACTGCTTTCCCCTATCCCACATACCTTCCTGCTCCCAGCCATCCCTTTTTAGGTGCACCTTTGGGTGTGGGAGAACACCACAGATCCTGTTTGGCAGCTCCCATTAAAGGGCTTTTTCTCAGTTCTCTACTGCAAAATTTTCTATTCAGTCATACTTAGTTACAGACCTATTTTTATCCTTCCATTTAATTGTGCTTAATTAACTTATATATTTCATATAACAATTTAAGTGTAATTTGTATGTGAGAACTACTTCACCATCATCTCCCTAAGCAGTTCGATTCCAGAAGTGTCTGTTTCACTGTACTTTGACATCTTGCTTCCATCCCATTAAAAACACAAAGTACTTTTTTGAATATAATTTTCTGATTCTCCTGATTTGCACAGATCCTTCAATATTTACAAGCTGCTTAAAACCTTTATTCCATCATGGTTTTGTCGTTCTACATATCCACCTTCAGGTTCTGCTTGTAAGCTCCCTTTTCTCCACTTTTGCCCATGTTCCTTTCATTAACAAGTATGGTATTGCAGTACTTGCAGATTAATCACATCTATTCTGTTTTCAACGTTTGGTACCACACATTTATTAGCTGAATCATTTACTTTTCTGTTGTTCCTACTACCTTTGTTACCTCATTTTCCCTTGCTGTCTACCATCTCATTCTTTATTTCAGACTTCTTCCCTGCACCCCCCCCCCTTTTTTTTTTTTTCACTTACCGGATTTTTCCTATTCTTGTATATTGAAAAAAGCTGAAAGGCATTTGGGATCAGGCCCAGCTGACACAGAAAACACCTCTTACATTGTCTACACTGACTCTTGTACTCACTAGGTTAAATACGGGGTTCAGATGACAATAAAAATAATATACCAAAAATTCAGCAGTGCTTTGTCACACACTGTGTGTATGTATATGTATATATATAGGTAATAATAGTAAAACTAAGCTACATTAGTTCTGTGACTCATTTTAAATATAGGATGCTCAAGGGTGACCTCATTGCTGTCTACAACTACCTGAAGGGAGCCAGGTGGGGGTTGGTCTCTTCTCCCAGGCAACCAGCAAAAGAACAAGGGGACACAGTCTCAAGTTGTGCCAGGGGAGGGATAGGCTGGATATTAGGAGGAAGTTCTTCACAGAGGGATTGGCATTGGAATAGGCTGCCCAGGGAAGTGGTGGAGTGGTCATCCCTGGAGGTGTTCAAGAAAAGACTGGATGAGGCTCTTAGTGCCATGGTCTAGTTGATTGGATAGGGCTGGGTGATAGGTTGGACCGGATGATCTTGGAGGTCTCTTCCAACCTGGTTGATTCTATGATTCTATACATTTTACAGCCACTTCCAGGACTAGTGTTAATTGTTCCTGCATTATATCACACTTGAACAGTCCTTAAAGCGGTAAAAGTTTTTAAAGAGGGTGTATTTTCTTTTTAACCGTTCTGGCTTCAAGAATATTTAATAAGATCACCTAAAAGAGACAAAGTTTTGTGTGAACTTTATTCTCTCATGCTTTTCAAAAGAGATAATTTAATTTCCTTTCCTTCCTGCTATTTCTTCCACTACAAAATACATGATGTATTATATAATTTCTACTTTATCTTGGAAATAGAAGCTGCTACACATCTATGCTAAGGCATGACACACGAGAGAGACACACAGGCCAGAGCCTGGTGATTTGCAGTTCAAATCACGAACAACTCAACTGTGCAAAAATAAAAATTATGCCTATTTTTTAGCAAACTGGTGTCTCTGAGGACTGAGGAGAGCTATAAACTATAATTTCAAAAAGTATGTAATGTTAAAACCTTAAACAAAATCTGTTACTGAAAT
Organism: Ramphastos sulfuratus; assembly: GCA_013399055.1. NCBI lineage: Eukaryota > Metazoa > Chordata > Aves > Piciformes > Ramphastidae > Ramphastos > Ramphastos sulfuratus. The sequence continues at coordinate 84,271 of WBNM01025527.1, forward strand.
TATTTATGCAGAAGGGCTACCTGATTCATTAAAAAAAATAAAGTGTCTGCAGGAATGAAAAAAATTTTTAAAATCTTTTTCCAGTCTCATAACTAGGAAGACCTGTGATAATATAGAGATACTTAATTTTATATATATCCAAGCAAGTTGACCAAAATTCATTTACATAATAGAGGATTACATAATAGAGAATGTTTTGGTCCTAGGATTCTTTCTCAGAAGACATTTAAATATATAAAAGGAATGCATTTGATATATCAATTGATTAAAAAAAAAAAAAAAAAGGCAGGGGGGGAGGGGAGGGGAAAAAAAAAACAAAAAAAAACCAAGCGTAGCCAAGAGTCTATGCCCAGTGAAGCAAAGCAAAGAATTAGCAATTATTAGTACACAAGGAGATTTTACCATATCAGTACTTTCCAGAGTTCTGAACAAGTATATATATAATTGTCTTTTTACTTGTTTGTCACAAATGGCTGAGATTTCCCTCATCCTTTCCTGGCTCTCCTTTTAATGCTTTATAAAACTGAATCACAGTTCAGCTCTGACAGTCAGTATGAGTTCATGCTGCAGCAAGGTTTCTATGCCAGAACTGCTTCACCTGCAATCCAATACTTTCTTCCCTGAAGAACTCATATCTGTGAGTGCAAATTGGATAGATAAACTCCTTACTATGGCTGTGGCCAAACTTAAAAATGCCTGAGAAGGACAGATTCTCTGTCATAACACAAATTAATTCCAGACAGTCACAGCTGTTTTGTTACTTGTCAAGCATTTGGTATAGGAAATAATTTACATCTTACACTTCCTGAGGAAAGACAGACTTGCTTTAATTCCCTCCAAGTTTTACATATGAAGAAAAAGTGTTTTGTGTATGACACAAAATGTCCTGCAAATTACAACAAAGAGTGAAGTAGCTTTCATTTGGCAAGGTGTTAAAATAGTGTGGAAACCAGCCACAGGCTGCTTGATATCATCAAGAGAAGTCATCTGGAAGGAAATGCAAGTGAACTCACATGCTTTGGTGGAGAATACAATTCCATTCAAGACCTATGAATTATCTATTTACATGGTGGCATGTATTTCATAAACCAGCTTGTTGTTTTGTGGTCAGCTACCCAGGGCTTTAGGCTAATGCTCTTTTAGAAGTACTGCAGAAGGAAAATATTTTAGAATTAAACTATACCCATCTCTTTCAGGAAACATTTCTATTTAGAAAAATGTCTTAGTCTTTTCCACAGAGATGAGTTATTTTATGTAGCTACTTAAGTGGAGATCGATAAAACTTATTTTTGTAGCCATTGTGTTGATGCAGCAGCAATTGCTGAATGTGCTTCTTTCTGCAGTCCTGCAAATTTAATTCAGAAAACTGTTGTAAACTGTAATGCTGCAAGATAGGGATTTAAGTGAACACAGAGAGTACACTGAACATAACCTAACAGAAAAATATACTTAGAAAGTTTATTTGTTTGATGTAAATAATCAACCAAAAAGGTGAAAGCAGACTACTACAGTAGATTATTTAAATCATAGAATCATAGACTAGTTTGGGTAGGAAGTGGCCTCCAAAGCTCATCTAGTCCAACACCCCTGCAGTCAGCAGGGGCATCCTCCACTAGATTAGGTTGCTCAGAGTCCTGTTGAGCCTGACCTTGAATATCTCCAGGGATGAGCCCTCAACTACCTCCCTGGGCAACCTGTTCAAGTGTTCCACCACCCTCATAGGAAGTTCTTTACTTCTAAACTCCAACCTAAATCTCCTCTTCTCTAGTTCCAAACCACTGCCCCTCATCCTATCACTACAAGCCTTTGTAAACATTCCCTTTCCAGCCTTCTTGTAGGAAGCCCTCATATACTAAAAGGCTGAATGCTCTATTTACGTAAGGCATAATATTTCTCAAATTGCTGTGTTTTATGCTGGCCTCATCCACAATCATTCCACAAAACAAAGCAAATTCCTATTGTCTAACCTGTATTTAATTTAATTCATTCAATCTTGGTTTTTAAAAGTAATTCATTAGTTTCATGTCACAGCCTTCAAAGCAGGAGCAGAATGGGTAGTGGTGTCAGGGCCAGCTAAATAGCAGACTTCAGAAGCAGCTGGGCACAATGCCTTCTCTTCAAGTTCTGAAGAGTATTTCTCAAGCTTATCTCTAGTTCTCATAGTGTGAGAACTACTTGAGGATCAAAATCTGTGAATTTTAAACCTTTCATAAATGAATGTCCAGTTAGGCATAAAATATAGCTCACAGAACTCAGAAACATCAGACCTAAGTTTGCACAAAATCAATGCTGCCCTTTCAGAAGGTCCATCACAACGTAATGAAAGTGGTCACTTGATCTTCATTCTTCCATGGGATTCCAAGACCACAATGAAGAAAGGGGATGTTCAGTAGACTTCTACCATTCTTTTTCAGTATATTCAGCTCCATCTCACACACTGCAGCTGCTCTCTTACTTTCACAGCCTCCTACATGCCATTTCCATGGCTCACAACTGACATGGACACAAGCCAGGCCAAGGAAGCATCCCTGCCTCATGTACCTGCAACCCTGCAGTCACAGTCACCATCCTCAAACTGAATGAGACACTGTCAAGCATGTGACTTCAGGAAAAAAAACCACAGGTATTTCCTTACTGAGTATAATACTGAGGTGCTGTCCCTTTACCCAGGAGATAGGAAAAATAGACATAAAACTGGAAAATTGTGACTTCTTGAGTGCTATAGTTTTATTTTGTGACTATTGATGTTTTGTGGGAGCTTCCTTTTTTCTCATTTCTCCTAAAAGCAGGAGATAAATAAATAAATAAATAACATAAACTGTGGGAAAATCTAAAAAACTTGCTCATGTGGAACTATTTACTTAACACCACAGGGAAATCTAGGCCATGTCATCTCTACTCTTTCCTCCTCAAAGAACTACACCTGTGTCCTACTCCCATGGAATTTAAAGGGAAACAAAGCAATGTCATTGGAAATCAGCACCCCACCGTCACTAAAGAAAATTATTTAAGAAATCACAATCAAAATGGAAACTTGTAGGTTACCTTACCTAGAGCTCTTACCACATATACCATTATTGTTTTGTGTAAAGAGAAGAAAAATGAACTCTTGGAAAAATGAAGTAAATGTTGCAGCCAGGGTATTGTAAATTTTATTTAAGTAATAAAGATTAATAATATTTTTTAAAGTACCAATAATAGCATCAACAAAAGTAAAATCAGTGTGAAAATCTGCAGCATCTCAACTTTTATTTAAATGGCTGTGCTAATAAAGGATGCTCAGAGAAGGAAATAAGAGAAAACAGAATATTCAAGGCAGAAACATTTCTAAATATTCACTATGTTTTGAAAAGTTGCCAGAAGCTGTTGAAGCAGGGCAAATCTATTTGCATGTTTCTAATGTAGAGACAGTCATGGTCACAGCAGATGTTTGTCAGTCACACCTTAGATGCCCCAAAACAGACACACTGCCCAATTAAACAAAAATGTGCTTAGGGCATCTCTTGAGTCACATCTGGCTAACTAACAGTAGCTGTGTTGGAACAAAGGTAGGCAAGTTGCCTTGTTATGTAAAAAGCATCAGTGTTCCCTGAAACATTAGGATGGAAAATTTGTTAAATAAATTGTGGTCTGGCTTCCTCCTTCTGCTTCTGGAAAAGACATTAATTCATTTATCAAGCAAGAATTGTTTTCAGGTTAGGTTGGTGTT